>CAEFZY010068137.1:0-18989 GCA_903066815.1 Brachyrhaphis roseni
AGATAGATAGATAGATAGATAGATAGATAGATAGATAGATAGATAGATAGATAGATAGATAGATAGATAGATAGATACCTGTCCAGACCAGTAGACACTTGAATCAGATTGCAGAATCTTCCATAGTTTAAATCTGAACTCAACTACATTTTCACACATAATGACAACTAACATGTTTTACTAAATGGTAAGCTGTCCATTGAACAGCAGAACCTCAGACTCTGCATCAGTCACTGACACCAGCTGTACATCTGAGGTCAGGGTATCATTTATCCAGCCATCCCTGCTCCTTGCCTCTCCTATCCACAGAGGGCGGTAATACGAGCTGTGGATGAAAATCGCCTTTTTAGCTGTACATTTTGAACTCTAGAACTGCAGAGTAAGCAGAAACAGAAGGTTTTCTTGTGCTATTTTTAACTTACTGAATTTATTGGCACCTCTGGCATGATGATTTGTAAAAAGCCTTGGAATAAATCCAGCTTTTATTGCATCAACATATAATGCAAAAAATAAGTTCAAATCCATCCTCATTTGATTAGCTGTGTTATGCTTGGTGGGGGAAAAAAAAACTCATACCATGAAATACCTTTTTAAATTAAATCAGCTCTGATGTTAGTACTTCTTATAACCTCTATTTGCCCCAACTGGACAGCACTTAGTTTTCTATGACCTTTCACGAGGTTGGAATATCTAGAAAGACAGATCTTTGATCTTTTTTCTTTGTTCAATACAGATTAGGACTGTGGGGTTACCTGATAAACTACCAGAATGAGAACTTCTACAATCCAAAAAAGCCAAGTCAACAAAACACACACAGATGAAGTGATGTGATTCACCCAAAAGATGCTTCCACAATACAAGGATGTGCAAATAACTGCATTATTGCACACAGTGTGTCGTTATACATTCCATGGTGGCATATTAGTTCCAGAAAAAAAGTCAATCTGACCCAAAAAACTGAAATATTGAAATTAAGTTCAGAAATTTTCTAGATAAAGCTTGGAAATGTCTGGGATTTTCCTAGAATTTTTTTTTTTTTTTTTTTACTTTTGATGTTTAAAAATTTCCTTGTGGTCTTCAGAAATTTCCTTGTGTTTTCTAGAAAATTTCTGAGATTAATCTCATAATTTACAAGTTTTTGCATGGAAATTTAGTCCTTTTTTATATATCTGCAATGTCCATAATACACCATTGTTAAGAGTCCTCCTTCTATCCGCCTGATTGTTTTTCACTTGAATTGTTCAGATTGTTCTGTGTGGTTTATTAAATGTGACTTATCATATTCAGAGGGGCTGTGTAGACCTTTGAGAGCCGCTGGGTATGACCCACATGTCCGTCCTTGGAATAAATCCCTGTGGTAAATGTAGAGCCAAGTTGTGATCTGAGAGGCTCAGGGACTACCAGGCATCCCACTCCTCTATTGATTAGGAAGTGTGTAGTTGTTCCAAAATCTGCTGGGCTTTCTGTTTTACATATACACACATATACACACTGTGTGTGTGCGTGTTTGCTTGCGTTCGCGTGTGATACTTGTTTAGCTATTCTTCTAAAGACCATTTCTATCACATTTACCGACCTCCTGAAGACCTATGGGGACCAAAGCCTGAACATTATACAGTGGACCCCTTGTTTAGGGTCAGGGGTCAGCTTTA
The DNA here is from genome assembly GCA_903066815.1 of Brachyrhaphis roseni. Classification (NCBI taxonomy): domain Eukaryota; kingdom Metazoa; phylum Chordata; class Actinopteri; order Cyprinodontiformes; family Poeciliidae; genus Brachyrhaphis; species Brachyrhaphis roseni. Next base: position 1,653 of record CAEFZY010068137.1, read on the forward strand.
GAGGTAAAGTGTGAATTAAGTTTTGATTAAGGTTAGAAATATACTAGTAATGGTTAGCATTAAGGGTTATGAGTAGATGTGGGCGATGTGGACTCTATCACGATATTTTGTGGTACTATTGCTATAACAATAATACCACAAAATATTATTGTGGTATTAAATGTAGTTCTCATCTGTCATCTTTGTGCAGTGCTAATCCAAAATTCTAAACAGTTTTATATTTAATACAGCACTTTCATAAAATCTTACAGAAACAAAGCAAGACAAAAATCCGAGAACATATTTTCATCTCCAAAGTGCTCCTACAAAACCATCTGAAAGATTCAACTTTTCTTTATGTCCAAGTCTTCCAGGTATAAAGAAGCAATTTGCAAGATTTAGCACCATCTATAGGTGCTGTTTGAAATTGCACCCATTAACTCCGCATTGCAATATCTAAACTTGAAGGAAAAATTATGGAATCTGTTAAAAAAAAAAAAAAAAAAAAAAAAAAGCGTTAAACAGCGCCGTTAGATCCGGTGTTTGGTTTGTCCTTTCAGAGCTGCTGTAGAACATCGATGATGCACAATATAGTGCAGATTCAGTGTAATAGAAGGAACTGTGTCCTTAGAGATAAGTTACCAAGACAACAAGATTATTATTCTCATGTTACTCAAAACAACTACATCTGTCATGGGATGGATGAAAAGACACATAACATCTTTTTCTCACAATCAGAAATGAAATCATGATAAACTTATCCTGTTGTTGGTCTCTTAGGATGACCACAATGATCCATATTCAGAAAATGGGTTAAAATAGTAAGAATATTTTGATTTCAATTCAGAGGTTTGCATACATTTCCTTCATAGCAATTGGCGTTGTTGTCCATAAGCCTGTTTGTTATTAACTTGCTGGTATCATTTACATTGTTAGAATGTAAACCAAACTACAACTGGTTCACCAGAACATAGCCTGCCACAAATGCTAATACTAGTTAGCACAGCCACTGATGTCGGTGGATAAACAGTTTTTCTGTAACAATAAGTTGTTTTTCCACCATTAACACATTGAGGATTGTACAGGAGGATGATTTACAGCGCTAAGACCCTCCTCCTGGCTCTGAGGCTCTTATTGTTTTTGACAGGTTGTTATTAACTGTCTTAGCTCATACTCTCATGACATGGTGACAGTTATGAAGAACATATACTTTTGTAAAAGTTATGTACTGTGTCTTTAAAGGGTATTATATGCATTCTTTTTTATATATATGACTCGAAATGGAGCAGTAACTAGCTAATTTATTTGGCTTTCAAAACCAAAATATGGTCGTTCTGAAAATGTTTAGAGGCACAGTAGTTGTTTTGTTTAAAAACTTTTGAATTTAAAGAAAGTAGTCACAAATCATAGTACTATTTAGCAAAGATAAATAATGGTGGAAATAAAACAGGAAGGGTATAGCTAAGAAATTGTCTTGTCTGCGTTTCTTGTTTAGAGTGAAATTTAGTGCATCTCCTTTCCTCCTGCATAAAACGGGTAAATGCACAGTAAATGCAACAGTTCACTGTTGCAATCAGTTTAATGGGCAACTACTCTGGATGTCCACTTTATTGTTCTGTATTGCTAAAATACTTTTAGCAGCAGATACTGCTCTGTTTCGGCTGTCTGCTTGTGTTTTTGCTGTCATAAAAAGGGCGAGAGGTTCATGTTGGACCCTTCCATCTCTAAAAGACGGATACGAAGTGGCTGGGATCAGAAAGCCCAGCTGCTCCGGGTCACCGGTCTTAGAGACCTTGTAAAAGTGAAGGAAAAGCCTGCGGAGGGGAAATCGAAGGCCAGAGGCTAGCCGAGCTGGATCAGCAGTCTGCACATCTTCACAAAGCGGAGAGGGCAGCAGATAAAAAGGCTGGTTGGCAGAGGCTTCCAGCCTTTCACTCTGATGAACCAGCATTGGACCATCTGCTGTTAATGATTAGTCATTCAGAAAGCAGTTAAAATAATTATTTCCACATATCTGTACTTAGAAAAAAATTGTCTTACTTCTTCATTTTTGCTTTGGAGGGTGTAACTTGACATTGAAGCAGAAAAAGACAAAGCTCAGATGGGCACGTTATTTACTGACACCACTAGATGGCAGTGTTGTTTTACTAAAACCCTCTTCAGAGTGCTGATTGTTTTTTTGTTTGTTTGCTGTTTTTTTTTGTGTGTGTTTTTTTGACAGGGTTTGACCTCGGGGGTCAGGTGGCGATCGGCTTTTCCCATTGGAAGAGTCCCCTCCAATCAAGCAGCCGGAATCTCCACAGTCTGGACGGCGTTCGCTCCGAGGCATCAGCAGCCCCACCCATTGGCGAGCATGCTGAGCCGGTGTCCTGCCCGGCGTCGCTCTCTATCAACCCGCTGCCCACCTGCAGCGCCAGTCAGGAGACGCTGTGTGACAGCAGCACAAGTAGGTTAGACGGCGTGGCGGATGAGACGCCTAAAATCCGGTCTAGTTGAGTCCAAAATCGCCGTCTCTACCTTAGCTGACAGGCCGTACACTTGAGAGATCTGGTCTTTATGAAAGACCAGAACTTTGTTCAAAGTTCTAAAAGCTCCCATTCAAAGTTTGACACAAACCATGTAGAAAACACAACAAACATGTAGGAGACGTTGCTATGTTCACATGAGACCAAGACGAAGCTTTCTGCCTACATTCAAAATGCTTCATCCAATGAAAAACACAAAAACTGGACAAAAAAATGTAATACACCTTCACTATCTTAACATTTGGTGGCAGTTGAATGACACTGTGGGGATTTGTTTTTCAGTTGGGACAAGAATGCTTTTCAGATTAAAGAAAAATGGAAGGAGCCAAGTTCTGGGCAATTGTTTATCAATCATGTATTCATATTGCTCTTCACACGACCAGAGCAGCTGCGTTTCCATTGACCATACAATTGCGCAATTTGACATTTTGAAAATTTCTTATTGGAAACACTCCAATTTTGAAAAATATTTCCAACAATCATGCCAAGTCCTCCAGGTTGTGAAGCAACAAAGCAGCTTCAGTCCGCCGTACTACCACCACCGTTTTTGACCCTTTCTTGTGTTCATCGTGTGCCAGGTGTTATGAGACAAAAATATTCAGAAATATTACATTTCAATCCTTTTCCAGAAAGTATTACGGATCATGAAGGTATTTTTTTGGCAAATGAGAGACTGGCTTTTGTGTTGTATTTGGTCAGATTGGGTTTTCTCATTGGAACTCTCCTATACACTTTACCTTACCTGTGCTCTACAGGGCTTTAGATGTTGCTTTGGGTTCGTTGAGACCTCATGGATCAATCCTTGATGCACCCTGAATTACTCTCAAAGTAATGACCTAAATTATTTTTGATACTCCATTACTTACTGTTAGGGTTAGGGCAGAATTACCTTCGAAGGCAGCAAAGTTACTTTGGTAGGTAACTGTGTTATTGCTTTTTGAGAGCGTCTAGTCTACTTCATGTCTATGGCAGGTCGTACATCAGGGATTCTGTGAAAATTCTGTCCTAATGAGGAATAAGGGAGACCCAGGTGCAGAGGAATTTGCAGAGCAGGAAGTATAATGAAAATAACAATCCAAACAACTGACAGCAAAACTAACAGGAGATGCAAAAACTGGAGCAATGACTGGAGTGCAGGCAGTGTGGTGGATAGTAATGGAAGTGAAGAACAATGTAACTAGAAAGCTTAACTGTACTGAGAAGGGAGTGGAAATGACAGAGGAGCTAATTACAGGTGAGTGGATGCAGCTGGGGAATAGAGCAGGTAGGCTGATGGTGAGGTGGAAAATAATCAAAGCTAAAAGAATCAAAAGGAGGAAAGAAATCTGAAACTAATAAAACAGTAAAAGGAAATGCTAATGTAAGGAAACAAATACAGAACACAAATAATGGGACTCATTGGACTGACACAAGGGATTAACAAAAATGGGAAAAATATAAGGAAACAAACTATAAAGAAATGATCAAGACAAAAAATAACTGAAGCTAAAAGTGCAAACATTAACACTTCATAACAACAACAGATCTGGCAATAATGCAAACTACATTTACATTTATGTAATATGATGGGGGTGGATAGGAAAAAAGAAGAAATCAGCAGTAATACAGCAATAACATTATCTCATCTTTTAATTTTCTTTAACATTTTTTACGTTGACCCGGCCCCTAGTTTCCGTGGCGATGTGTGCCCTTGAGTCTCCATGGAAGCTACCTGCTGACACTGTAATCGGTGCCAACTGTCATTGTGCTGTGCTGCCGCAACACTGCCACAGCCAGCACTCTCTTCCGATTGGCCCGCTGTGAGAGCAAGCCTGACGTCTGATTGGATGGCGTTGAAGAAGCCCATGAGCGCCATGCACACACACACACAAACGCGCACACACCCCCTCGCTCCATCTCCTCCTCTCTCTCCCTGACACTGTAAACATCTTGCTCATGCTTGCGCGTTCCTTCTCCTTTCTTTGAGGATCTTTTGAATGCCAGCCTCTCCAGTCCAGACCGCGCGCGTGCGTCCCTGCGTGTCTGGGATGTTGACTTGGTCGCTACGGTGATGGGGTAAAAAGTGTGTAGGGGGGAGGGGAGATGCTGCTTTCCCTCGTGGGACGCCGTGTTTGTTTGTTTGTGTCCCTCGGCGAGGCCGTTCGCTGGCGCTGGAGGGAAAACGCGGGCTGACCGAGTGTGTGTGCAAGCGTGCGTGTTTGCATGTTTGTATGTGGAGGAGTCCTTCTGGCTGTTTTGACTTTTGCTTCAGCTCAGCTGGGAAGCCCCCCCCTTCCATCCTCAGTCCCGCTGTTCCCTCTCTCCTCTGCTCTGAGGGGTGAAGCTGCCTCTGTCTCTGCCCACCTCCACACGGTGAGTGTTGTCAAGTTGTCTTGAAGCGAAGGCAGCTTGTTCTTCAGAGTGCTGCAGTGCTCTACTTCATGCGTTGCCATGTCCTCCTCCTCTCACTCACCTTTACCCCCGGCTCATTCCTCACACTCGGCTCCCCTGTGACCATGCGAGCATATGACCTTCAGTCGCTGTGGCGGTGAACTCTTTTTTTTTTTTTTTTTTTCCATACACTTCTCCATCATGCATGATGCATTGCTCTGAACACACTCAGAAAGGTCGTGTCATTGACGCCGGAGAGTGTTGAGTGAGCGTCCTGCTGGATGTGCAGCGATGGATAACCATCATTCCCTGACAGGGAATAAAAGACACATCCAAGGATGATGATGGGCGCATCCAGATGGAGGGAACGGTTTTCCTGACACACACACACACACCCGCTCACCATCGTCTCCTGTTCTCCTCTGTGACATAGAAGATCTAAAAGCGGCCATAGAATGGATACAACCATTTTCTCCAAAAACATACAGTTCTTTGAATAAAAATGCCAGACATATCTTCTTTTTTTGCATTTTCTTTAATGTTATACATAAAGGGGACATATTACGCAAAGTTCATAATTTGCACTTTCTTGTACTTCCATTTGGGTTTCCATTGCTTCTAAAAACAGCCAAAATGCTTAAAAAAAAAAACTCAAAAAGATGTTTTTTGACAATATGTCAAAGTTTTTTGGTGTCTGGAAAATGTGCCCTTTCAAAAACTTCAAGAATGTAATGTCACAAATCAACAAATCCAATCAACAGGCACCCCGCCCCTTACCCAGCCCATCACCTAGCAACCAAACGGAGTTCCAGCACGTTTGGTCAGCTGGTCTCTTCATAAAAATCCATATTCCCATCATGTTTTAGTGTGTCTGTCCATTTGTTTTCTAACTTATGGAAATCTATACTAATATTTGCTAGTATCCTCATGCCATGATGTTCCTTCCTCCAAAACACACTGTTGGTATGTTGGGTTTGGGGTGTTGTGCAGTGCAACTATTCCTCTAAACATGAAGTGTGAAAAGGAATTGAAACCACTCACTGATATTTCTAATAGAGTTCAGCTCTTTTCTTGGCTTTCTACGCCTACTTCACCCCCTTTTTGTAAAGCTTTTAAAATGGATAGAATACTGTATTTCATTCCTCTTAATTACACTTAGTTATTTATTTATTTGTGTGGATATTTTTGTCTTTATTGAATATTTGGACTGTTTATGCCTATTTTTCTCACTGATATTTAGGCAGAACTACTGTCTTAAAGTGGAACAAGACATCAAGGATCTGTAAATAAAAAAATAAAAATCATTTTAAACTGAAACAAAAGATAAATTGTGTTTGATGTAGCGTTAATGAGGCATCTTGAGCTGCCTAACTCCCACACAGGAATGCTTATGAGTATTAATACCTTATATTGCCTGAGAGGGCAGAAACACTGGCACGGCTTCAACGCTGGAAAAGCATCATAAAATATCATACACTTCGATTATTCCTTGATCCTTGTGTCACAAAAAATAAAGTTTTGGTTTGGAGTGGTCAGTAGCTATCAGAAATATTCTAAGGAATTGGCAACAGTGAGCTGGTAACATTGTCATGGTTGAGCAAGAGCCATGGTGGACTGATCTGATGAAGCAAGTTTTCTTATAAATTCTCTTGTATATTATAGCCTGATGGTGTATGCGTTGTTTGAAGAAGGCAAGCCAATGGAGGCGGTATGAGGCTTCTGGTAAAGTTCTGTTGGGAAACTATGGGTCTTTCCACCTGTTGGGATGCTACTTTGACCCCTCTCCATCTAGCATACCATGTGTCCACTGTCATGGAAACATTGTTCCCTAAAGGTTACAGCTTCTTTCAGCCAGATATTGCACCTTGTCACTGAGAACAATGAGTACTCGAGTTTTTGGACGTTGGCTGGCCTTCCAAATTCCTGGATATGGCTACTGTGGCAAAGTAGCCAAAGTAGCAAAGTGGCCATGTAGATGCCACTTTGCAATGTCCTGCTGTTCAGAGTCTGTTGGGTCTGCTGCTAACATACTGGAGACAGATACCACAGCCCACATCCATGTGTCAGGAGGACTCCAAGTCTCTAAAGGTTGTCTTGTGGCTTGTTGGTGTAGATTTATCTTAGAATTTAGTCTTCAGACAGAATGTATTTGCCATGTCAAATAAAAATCTATTCTTCTACTTACAAGATACAGTATGCCAGTTGGACGTATCCCAAGAGCCACATCTTAGACTCTAAAAGCCTCTGTTAGCCTGAGAAATGCTGAAGTTTATGCCAGAAATGTTAGCAAAAAAAATAATAAAATGAACGATTGCTCATGTGGAGTTGTTGCCAAGAAAAAGGTTTGCAAAGATGCTTCTGGGTGAAACCCAAGGCTCAGGGAAAACTGTATTCTGGACAGATGAGACCAAAGTAGAGATTTTAGCTATGATTCACACTACCACAGTTAGCTAACGCCCAGCACAGGCTGTAGGACTGGCAGATAAAATCTCTCTGGACTCAGCTCATGTGTTGGGCAGTGAATTTGAACTTCTCGATTCAGGGTGCCTTGTTACAGAAGGAACAGGTACAAGAACTCCTTTGTGGCGTACTCCATCAAACTCCAAAACCAGAGGAGGAATAAATGAATTCACCAGACTCACAGATTAGGACCAAACAACCTCTGCATGGCAAGGAAACAACTCCTGCATTCCCAAAAAGTAGCCATTAGGTTCCAGGAATGCACTGTCTATTACATGTAGTTCTATAAAACATTCTCATCTTCACTTCTCTTTTATGATTTTTCAGTTGATGCTGTGATCAAAATGTGTTTGAACTACCTATACCTTTCCCTATTAGGTTTCAACCCTGGGATTTCACAATCAATACGTTTTGAAATTTGTTCTGAGAGTATATAAAAAAATAATCCAAGAACCAGCAATTATTTCAGCACAACAGTGTGAAAGCATTGTTTTATGGTTGTTATTTTCTGTCTTTTCACCCTGGAAGACATTAATTATTTGAGAAACGATTGAGTGGAATCAGTGAAAACAACCGATGTTCATTCTGTTGCTTCACTGTCTGTCAATGACTCTCACCAGCAGTCTAAATATTTCAGCCTTGTGTGAATAAATGCATTTGATCGGTTGGAATGCTTTGGAGATATACAAGGGTGAAAGCAATAGCCAGATGAAAGGGTGTCTGATGAAACCGAGATCTGACGATGAGGTCGGTTTCTCTTTTCTTTTATGTGCGCTCCCATCAGCTCACCATGCGATCGTAGATGTAGCTTGCGTTACACATGCACCGCCGGGCCGTTAATGTTTCATAGATGCATTGTTTAACCCGTCACAGTGTGACCCAGCAGCATGACGTAAGCCAGGGGTGTCCTCTCCCTGGTTTAAAGCACCTGGATCCAATGATGGCTTGTTAGAAGGCCTAAGAAGAACATTAACATGCTGAAAAGGTTGTTACTACCATCAGAGAGAGAACTAAAACATGCAGGATGCCGGCCCACGAGGACCGACTTTGGGCACTCCTGATGTTAGCTAATCTGTAACATCCTAGTCCCCAGACAGCTAACATTTATAGTAAGCAATTCTAATTTCCACTAATGAGAGCAGGGTTGACATTCTGCAGCGACTAAGGAAATGGGGTCGCTAATGCATCAAATGCTGGGAGTGAAGTCAAAAAGCTAAAACAGTGGAGCGCTTCTGATATTTTTATATAATAGTTAGAGAATTGCACACAAAATCTACAATTGTGGGTAAAATATAACAGAAAAGCACCAATTAAGACAACAGTGCCAAAAAAAAAAGGAGTGAACGTTGCTAAAGCATTGAAGTTTGATGTTTCAGGCCCAACTTGTGTATGAATCAGCTCTGTGCAGGTTCTCCAAATAAACTAATATGCATCTTTATGAGTTGTAGGCTGATACTGGATTATCCAGAGGAAACACAGCACGAGGCTGTAACTATTTATTCAGATGAAAATAAAAAAACTAGAAAGCTTTTTTCCCAGACCTGTTGTCTGGTTGATTGAGCTATTTATCTGATAACTTAAGGGGACTCTGAAGGTTTAAAGTTTTCGACATAGCATTATATTTTTCTATCTGTCAACATGCAAGAGACGTGAGCTGCATTTTCACTGACGCACCAGGAATAACAAAAATAAATTTGCCAATAAAAAAAAAAAAAAACTTTGCTAAAAAAACTTTGCTAAAAAGACTTTGCGCTCGGATGATGTGTTTTTTTTTTGGGTTGATTCGACACTAGGGTACTTCGGTGGAAACATTTTTTTTATGCATCACACGAGTCACATGACCAACAACCGGATGTTACTGCCGACGAAAAAGACAAAGAAGTCAACAGGAAGTGGTGGGAAGATGACGACGCGACACGTTTTCATTGGCGACCTATTCATCGATGGAAACACAGCAGTTGAGAAATTATGTTGTTTTTTTTTTTTACATCAGAGGAATATAGATAACATTTTGTAATGGAAATGCAGCTAGTATGACAGTAGCTATAGTTTGCTTCCATTTTATTAACTTAAACCCAGTACAGGACGACTGGCTGAGCAGTAATTTTACTTGTTGGGAGTTTGATCTCTTAACGCTCTCTGCATCCAGGGGCTCCGCTGTTCCACAGCATCAGCAGCTGATTAAAAGCTGCTTCCCCCCCCACTTCTGTCTCTCTCTCTTTCTTTCTTACTATCCCTCAGCAGAAAAATTCAGCTGAGTTACATTTGCTGTCACAAACGAAGGCAGTCATTAAGGACTGAAGGTTAAAAAAAGAGAAATAGATAGTTAGATTGAGTTTAATTAATCCTTTTTGGCTAAACTGAGAATGTTTTATCAATCCGGGAGTCAATCTAGTTGAGAAAAATTCCCAGTTATCTTGTGGTTTTATTGACCGGTGCAGATTTTTATGTTTTTTTTTTTTCAGCCTTATGAATAATAACAGATGACACACAGCCTCCTGTTTCCATTATTTATTTATTTTTTGCAAATTATGTTGACAAACAGGTTAGGACCAGCAGTCCTGCATAATGTTGGGACACCTCATCCCAACACTAGGCTGTGTTTTCATCACTAATGTGCACTAAACTTTGCCAATATTCCCGTAAAGTAAAAACAAACAAAAACAAAACATAATTTTGTCATTGTGGTGTTTCCATTAACTAAGAATTACAATTAAAATCACACATGAATAACTTTGTCCGTGTGACAGTTCATAAAACAATATGTCATACCATCATTCTCCTGACTCTTCTTGTTAACTTTGTGATTTTCGTCAGTAGTAACATCCGGTTGTTGATCACATGACTCGTGAGGTGAAAAAAAAAGTGTAGGCTGATACTGCTTTTGCAAAAGACACAAACTTCGATACAGCCGAATAAACCCCTCATCCAAGAAACTTTAGGGGAGGTTTTTTTTGTGTGTAATTGCTGTGTTTCCATTGAGCAATGGGTTTTTTTTGTAATTCCAGTTTGCAACATTTCATGGTCAATGGAAGTGCAGCTAGTGCTTGTGGAATTATATTACTGAAAACCTTAGGGATTCTGAAACCCAGACTGTTACATTCACGCAAACATTAGCATGAAGTCGAGCAGCTAAAGTGTTTCCTCTGAATACATCTCCCAGAATGCCATGCAGTCCTGGTTCAGAGTTCAGTCCTATTATCGATTGATATCGATCACGTGTCAATCATGATATATACTGTTATTGATTTATTGGCCAATCTTACCATTAGGACAGTTCAAGCGAAAGCAGAAATAACTCTAAACCTCTTTACATCAACAGAGGAAGAACATAACCCTCGAAAAATAAAAAGTCAGTTTCAGTTTGGGGACACGCTGCTTTTGCAACACCGTGAAGTGTGCAGAAACACAACTCATGAATGAGTTTCCCTGCGTTTCTGCAGATGTGAGTTTATCTCTACATGGATCTGAGCCCAAGCAGCAGAGCCCGCACCGACCCAGAGAGCTGCAGGGGCCCTCGGCCTCTGGCTACCAGCCAGCCGACAGACCCCTCGCTTTCCTGTACCGACAGAGGGACGGCGTCATGGAGGAGTCGTCGGCCGAAACCCTGGACTCCAGCACTCAGGGTGACGTGCCTCCACTGGGTGGGACTTTTGAAGACGTGTCTAGTTTTATTCTATTTTATTTCTCTCTCCACATAATTGAGTTTATTTTCTCACCTGTCTTTGCGGTAGCCGTGAAGGACGTCCAGGTGGTGCTGCAGAAGGAAAGGTCAGACGGCATCAGCACCCCGTCCAGAGACGACGACTCCACCCTCCAGAACCCGGGAACCCACAGCAGCATCCTGGACGACAACAGCAAATCGCAGTCAGCCGTCCCGGAGGTAGACTGAAAGAAAGATAAACCTTAGAAAACACAAAAAGCAGTTTCCAATTGATGATTTTATTTTATAAGAGAAAAATACCAACCCAGCCTGGCCATCTGTTAAAGGAAAGTAATTGTCCCACTTGTTACACAAATTCTTACCAAGTATTTTGGTCTAGATCCACTGTGACTATGCCAGTTAGCTTGAAATTAGACAAATTAACTTATAACTTTTCAGCAAGATAAAGATATAGATGTTTTAAGGCCGTAATTGATGAAAAGTACGAGTTCCACTGGCAGATTATTTCACTTATAATGGAAAAAAATGTCTTGTTATAAGTGAAATAATCTGCCAGTGGGACTCGTACTTTTCATCAATATTAAGGAACTATTGTACTTCAAGTATTCAAGTATACTAACATATTTGCATTGAAGTAGACCATTTTCATAGCAACTGAAGGTGACATACTGTAGTTACTTGATTGTGCTATAAAATGACACTATGTGCCTGGGAAGTACATAAAACTGCCTCTTTATGGTTTTTAAACGATTAAAACAACTCTGAAGATCTAAGAGGTTCAGGTGTTTGGTAAATGGTTTGTTGTAACTCAGATGCGTTCTTTTCTGATCTTCCCTCCGACCGTTTGTCCGCAGAGGAGGAACAAATCGACTGGTCTTTGCTTCGGCGACGGAAAAAGTCTCATAGACTACATCCTGGTTTACAGGAAGTCCAGCTCCCAGTCCGAGAAGAGGGAGATGTTCGAGAGGAACATCCGCGCCGAGGGGCTGCGCATGGAAAAGGAGGTAAGGAAAAACATATGTGCCACGTGACTAGAGTTTAACGAGTTGTGCCTTTTCATAAATATTTAGCTTGCTAATGGGTATTAAGTGGAAGTGGAAGTGCCCTGGATTCACTATTACTGATGTAGATAATAATACGGCAAAAGGATAGCCCAGAAAAATGTTCTCCCGGATGTACTATAGCAGTTAAAGTTTAAGCACTTATTTGGCATGACGGCGAAACATGAAACTGTTGCTGTGCAAGTTACTCAACAGGTTGTTGCTCGGTAACCAAAGAGGGAGTTAGTTACTAGACGCCACCAACCTAGGTTAGCTCGCTGTCAGAGGTCAGAGGTTAAGAATGCTGTGAATATTGAATAATCTATCAGACATATACTTTATTGATATGGATCATGTCTTATCGCGATATATATTGTTATTGCTTTATTGTCCAGCCCTAGATCTTAGTGCAAAAAACCTTAATAGACTCACAAGCTCCTATACCAAGACATAGGAGCTTGTTTAAAGTCAAGAGATTTTTTTCAAATATTATAAGTTAAAATGTCTAGTGGCAGAATATTTCACTTATAACTACCCATAAGTTAGTTTGGTTTTATTTCAAGTGTACTAAGATATTTGCTTTAGAAAGTAGATCAAAAATACTTGATAAGATTTTGTGTTTTTAGAGCGTGGTTACTCTTTTCCAGACAAAATGACTTTTATAACAACTGAGTAGCGGTTTTTGAAGGATCTTTGTCAGACAGCTTTGTCTGTTTCATGACATAGAGAGGATCTTTAGCCTGTTCCTCTCTTCAGCTCTTAGTAGAGAGGGATGAGGTGCCATCTCCGCCTACACACCCACAATCTTATTAAGGTCTTATAAAATTGTGTTTTGCCTTAATTTGGTTTCATAACACATTCAGTCTTACCAACGTAAATCTTAAAACGCTCAGTGCTTTAGTGCCAGCTTTTGAAATCGTAGGATAAGAACTCCACTCCCACCTCAAAATCAAGAGATTTGATGATGCTGTTGTGAAATCGTCTCTTGGAATTGTGAAATTTCTGGATCATCTCTGATCTTTCAACCCCGTCTTTGGTGTAGCGGCGCCCGTGTCGTGATTGGAGCATCTAGAGAACGATCAATGAAACTCTTTCAGCTCTCAGCTGTGGGCGTTTCTTTCACGGAGTCATTCGGTTATTTTTAGGTCTCCTACTAGTCGTTTGCAGATTGTCATACTTTAAACGAAACACCCACGCTGCTGAACGTACAGTGAGGTAAAGGATGCTGATCCCGAGCTGCCTGAGGGAAAGTAGTTCTCCGCGGTTACTGAAACTGTTTTGCCTTGTGTTTGTGTGTTTGCTGTTCTGCGCAGGCCTCTTTAACAAACAGCGATGTGATCTTCCTGAAGCTGCATGCGCCGTGGGATGTTCTCTGCCGCTATGCGGAGCTCATGAACATCCGCATGCCATTCAGGTGAGGGTTTTCAGACTTACGCAGTCATTCACCTGTGAAAAATAACAGCATTTGGACATGGCTTACATCTTCACTGGGGCGTCCATATTAATGTGATAAACTATAACTGCTCTTTGATCCTGTTTTTTTTTGTTTTTGTCGTTTTTTTCCACAGTGATTGTAAATCTAAATGTTTGGCCTCAAAATCTTGTTTTGGGGATTTTAATGGAACTTAGAACTCATCTTGTTCAAGTCGATTTCTCTGGTTACAAAACATACTGAGTCAGGTTTTTAGGCCTCCTTGTTCACATGTTTTCAAGTCTGCCCCCAAAGTTCTATTAGCCTAATATTTGGGCTGATGGTGGCTCCAAAATTTGACTTTGTTGTCCTTAAGCCACTTGGTCCAGCAAAACACTCAGACAACATAATACTGCCACTCCTACAGTACTCAAGCTGGTTAGCTTCCCCCTTTTATTGTTAGCATCTTATTTTTCCTGCTAGCTTCTTCCTTTTCTTGCTAGCATCTTTTTTTTCTTGCTAGCTTCCTCCTTTTCTTGCTAGCATCTTATTTTTTTGCTAGCATCTTATTTTTTTGCTAGCATCTTATTTTTCTTGCTAGCTTCCTCCTTTTTTTGCTAGCATCTTTTTTAGTGTTGTTTAATCTCAGTAAGGGAAAAAAAAGAGGTTGTATGCTTTTTCATACACATCATCAGTCACATACCGTAGCGGTATGCCTCCATAATTACAGAACTTAATACCATTTTATCCCTGAGCTCAACGTTTTCTAAACCTCTCATCGTCAATCTTTGCCAGGAGGAAGATCTTCTACATGCACAGACGACACAAGTTTTTGAGCAGGTTAGTGTGGACGTTTTCAGAATCTGTCCGCAAACTTCCAACTCAATAAGTCTGGTAGTTTTAGACGAAACGTCTCTTCCAGGATGGAGAAGCGCATCAACAAGTTTCGGGGATGGCTCCCTCGCAAGCCTATGAAGTTTGACAACGACACTCTTCCCTACTTGGAGGAGAACGAAAGCTTCACGGCTCCCTTCAGCCGATCGAGGATCCATCAGTGAGACTTTTAATTTGAACTTCATCTCTTGTGGTTTTGAAATCTTTTACATGTGTTTCTCACTCCCCCTTTCCTTCCAGTTTCATCATCCACAACAAAGACACGTTTTTCAACAACGCCACCAGAAGCCGGATCGTCCAACACATCCTTCAACGGGTCAAATATGAGGAGGGGAAAAACAAGATGGGTGAGTTTTCTCTGGATATTCAAAAGTCAACTTTTTTTTTTTCTACTTTTAAAATTCGGAAAATTTTCCAAAGTCAAACGTTTTCCACTTTTGAAACTTAGAAATTTGTTCTTCATCATACATTTCCGTGGATACTAGGCCTAACTTAACATTCTTACCAACTGTCTTCTCTCACGTCGCAGGACTGAATCGTCTTCTAACCAATAACTCATACGAGGCGGCGTTCCCTCTTCATGAGGTAATCACGTCTGCCTTCTTTTGCGGCTCTTGTTGTCGCTCTCTTCCACCACCTGTTTTCAGGTCTTCGCTGCTCGCTCCGTTCAGCATGTTCAGGAATTTTCTTGTGTTTGAACCGCACCAGGGTAGCTACCACAGCAAAAACTCCATCCGGACCCACGGAGCAGAGAACCATCGGCACCTCCTGTATGAATGCTGGGCCTGGTGGGGGGTCTGGTACAAGTACCAGCCGCTGGACCTCATCAGGTGAGCAGACAGCTATGTTTCATATTGCATTTAACAGAAAATATTACAGCAGGCTGTAGATTCAACAATACATTGCAACCCATATTTGGGCTAATTTTCAATCTGAACCCCAGGTCTGTGCAAGAACTGGTTTGAAATTTGATGAAATCGATGGCATAGTTGGGACATTCTAGATAATGTCCAAACATTATCTAGAATGTTGGGACATTATCTATTTCTGCTGGAAAGAAATTGAAAACATTTTTTAAAATTAATCTCAGAAATTTTCCAAAAAAAAAACTTGGAAATTTTTGAGTTTGAAAAGTCCAAAAAATAGTAAAAAAAAAAAAAAAAAAAACAACTCTGAAATTTGAGATTCTTGTTAATTTTTTAGAAAAAACTAGAAAATGTCTGAGTTCAAAAGTCAAACACTTTTGACCTTTGGGAGTTTTCTAGATTACAATAACATTTTATTTTTTTTTTTACTTTTAAAACTCTAAAAGGAAAAACAAAAAAAATCCATGTTTTTCCTAGAAAATTTCTGAGTTTGTTTTTGTAGCAAATTTTCAACTTTTCAAACTCAGACAATGCCTTGCTGTTTCAAAATTCCTGCGATTTTAGACAGAAATGTCCCTCTTATTCTTTCTATCTGATCTGCGGTGTCCCTGATGCGTCGTCGTACTTCTTCACTTCCTCTGCTGTCATTTCAGGAGGTATTTTGGCGAGAAGATCGGTCTGTACTTCGCGTGGCTCGGCTGGTACACAGGGATGCTGTTCCCGGCGGCCGTGGTCGGGCTCTTTGTGTTTCTCTATGGAGTTTTCACATTGGCGCACTGCCCCGTCAGGTAGACACTCTTTTTTTTCTACGAATAATGCCTTGTTAGTTGTTCACATTTTTGTTGGTAGACCAAGACAAAGTAACTCTTTACGGAAAGCCTATTTATTTGACATTTTCATGCAAATAAAACCTTAGAAGCGCAGCTCACATGGATTCTTCCCGAGTTAAAACTTTGTAGAGTCACTCGCAACTCCAGCTGTACGTCTACTTTTTACGTACATTTGTAGCCCCTCCTACTCCCAGGTGTGGTCTAAGACATGAAGCCCCCATTGTGAAGGACAAGGTTGTATTTTATGCTGGTTAATTTGGTGTTTGCTTTTCTCCAGTAAAGAAATCTGCCAGGCCACCGACACCATCATGTGTCCCATATGCGACCAGTACTGCCCCTACCTGAGGCTGTCAGACAGCTGCATCTACGCAAAGGTACGCCCACTGCAGAGCGCTTCCTGCAGGAACAACCAGAGGAATAAATGTGGTACTTTAACTAGGCCTGTCGCAATAAGAAAATAAACCAGTTAATCACATGAGAAATTGAAATGAACTCAATCATTTGCACGATTTATCGTTTTTCCTTTTTGCTCTCTCTATTTCTACCAAACACTGGATGACTAAAGTTTTCAGTCTGGTGCTTTGACTTCATCCTAATTTTTTTTTTTTTTTTTTTTGGTGTTTCTATTTTTTTTGTTTATTTATTTTGGTTATTTAAAATGTCTTCCAGTTCCAGTGTTAAATGATTATTAGAATTGGAAGTTTATTGATATTTGAGAACGTGTTCTTTACCGTTATGTTACTTAAAAATGGTCTCAAAACAACAATATCATCATTTATCGCAACAACTTCGCTGACAATTCATCCCGTCCTGTAAAATGTGTTATTGTGACAGGCCTAATCTTAATTAAATGTTTGTGCTTTTCAGATATGTTGTAGTTGTTATTGTTATATGTGCATGTGTTGCTTCTTGCTATTGTTTCTTGGTTTTCTTTTCTCTCTTAGCAGACTCTTAGGGTGTTGTCTCATTTTCTCTAAATGCTTCTTTTTTAAAAACTTTTTTCCCCTGCCTTCGTCCCTTTCTCTGTGTCCATTAAATTTGAAAAAAAAAAAAAAATGTTGGAGCTATTTATGTTGAATTATGCAAATCACAAATTCTGTCAATTTAGCCTTTTCTTTAGGCAGTATTTTCCGGACTATAGAGCGCACCTGATTATAAGCCGCACACAGTACACCCTTAAAGGAAAAACCATTTTGTACATACATAAGCCACACCTGTGTATAAGCCGCATGTGCCTACATACAGACGGTACACAGAAAGAGTTTTCAAAGTTTTAGTAATATACCTTAGCTTTTTTT
>CAEFZY010068140.1:0-54793 GCA_903066815.1 Brachyrhaphis roseni
TCTATCTATCTATCTATCTATCTATCTATCTATCTATCTATCTATCTATCTATCTATCTATCTATCTATCTATCTATTGCACCAATTTCCTTCATGTCTTTTCTAATCTTCTCTTTCTGCCTTTTGTTCCTCATAACATCTTCTACTGTCTATACAGTAGCACTAAATAGTCAGGGTAGAAGTTAGCCAACTTGAGTATATTCTGGGTCTTGTGTTGTTATGTACAGTAAAGGTTCTTTGCTGTCATCTGGTAAGTACTACATCTCTTGTTGCAATCATCTGAAGCGGCACTTGCCTCAAGGTTACGTAGACATAGACAGATAAATACTGCGCCGTGTACGACCCAGTTCATGGCTGTGTACAAACGTCTTTGTACGTACCTGTTTTGTGCGTAGGATAAGTAAGTGCGTTCAGAATGGTTTTATTCTTATAATTTAGATGACTCATACATATATCTATATACACACACACGCAGAGAAGTAGCCTCCTCCAGCATGCCACTGACAAACTCCTGCACCATTAAAACACATCTATGCATAAGCACTCACACACTTCATGGTCCTTTGCTGTGCTGACTGTGCTCTTGTCTTCCTTCAAGGTCTGGCACACCTGATGAGTGGCGACCAAGGTATGGCCTCTTCTTACCTCACTTCCTGTTGTCCTCTGCTCTTCCATCACCCCCAACCTCCTTCTCCACCTCACACCCCTACACTCAAAACTCCTTGTATCCCTCCTCCATCTCATCAACACCCGGTGCGGATGGAAGTTGTTTCTCTAGGCACAGAACTCAGGTCAGTCCTTCATGAGATTCTGAATAATTTCGTTATTAAAAGAGGTAGCTTTAATTAGAGATTTCTTTAACCTCTTGACCTGAGAGCAACTTTCACTATATATATATATATATATATATATATAGTTGGGGAAACATATATACATATATATTCTAGCTGCTTTGCTGGAATTAACTCCAGGTCATGGCAATGGAGCAAAAGGACATGTGACCCACTGACCCATGGATGGCGAATGGTTTGAATTGGTTTTTCCTCTTCATTTCAGTTTCCCTTCTCCGTATGTTGGAGTCTGATTGTAGCCATATGGTGTGTGTAGGCGGGGCGCGTGTGTGTGTGTGCTTGAATAATGCTTATACACATGTACATGCATGCCTCAACATAAATCAATGGCAGTTCTCGCTGCACTCCTCCATCGTGCATCAGCTTCCAGCATGTCTCTTTTTATGCCACCACTGGTGCTCAAACGGGCTCCTGATCATACGCCGGCGAGCGCATGTGATCCCGAACAGCTGTTTGCTGCAGTGTTTGTAAAAAGCAATGCTGTTATACCCCGCAGCCTCTATCTAGTCCATTGTTTTTGAAAGTAGCCCAAAAACAAGAGCCGCAACTGGTCTGCTTTCAGAAAAGAAAAAAAATGTTTCTTGATTACCAGAACTCACAGTGCCACCCTTTTTTTTGTTCTTTCCCTCTTTGTTCCTGCCCACTTTCTCACTGTTTGGAACACCAACTCCTCTGACTTTAGGAAAAGTCAGAGGTACACCCATGATTTACTTATGTGTTTGGCTACTGGGTTGTTATGGATGGTGAAGACGTTGCTGAATGTGTTGACAGGCTCTTGACTGCACACTAAATGTGGAGCTTCTCAGCAACAGATTTTGAATATTTGAGATAGAATTGGAATGTGACATTTTTGACAAGGTAAGGTGTTGCGGCATGTAAGTGCAAGGATGTGTGTGTGCGTTTGTGTGTGGGGGTGTGCCTGCATGTGTGCAAATGAATAGAAGCTCCAGCCTACTGTGCTTTTGAAAATCTGAAGGTAGGTGCCGCTCGATCATACAGCTCTGCATGACGCTGATGAATACAGTGATTGGTGCACATGAAGACAAGCCTGACCGTGACAGGCTATTGTGCTCTCTGATTGGGCAAAAGTAGACATAGTGATGGCTCTGCCCCATAGTGAGAAGTTGTGTTTTTTCCCAATGTGCTGTTTAATAGAAAAAGATTTGTTTAAAATGGCAGCTAGTTGAATCTTGATGCAAGGCCAAATAAGCTCCATCATGGGAGTTATCTCTAACTAGACTTGTATCATTGTTTTTTGCTCTGTTCTGGTAAATAAAGGCCTTTGCAAAGGTATTTATACCCCTTGAACATTTTTACATTTGGTCCTGTTACAGCTGCAAACTTCTATTTACTTAATTAGGATTAATTAGACTAATACAAGCTAGTGCATAGCTGTGAAGTGGAAGAAAAAAGACCAATGACTCCCCATTTATTTTATAAAGAAAGCACAAAAATAGAGAA
This sequence comes from Brachyrhaphis roseni, assembly GCA_903066815.1. Taxonomy (NCBI): domain Eukaryota; kingdom Metazoa; phylum Chordata; class Actinopteri; order Cyprinodontiformes; family Poeciliidae; genus Brachyrhaphis; species Brachyrhaphis roseni. Next base: position 2,313 of record CAEFZY010068140.1, read on the forward strand.
TCACGTAATTTCTTAAACTCAAGCAGACTGGATTGGGAGCATCTCTTAACACAGATTATGCTGCAGATTCTTAATTGGATTTAGTCTGCGCTTTGACTAGGCCATTCTAACACATTAATATGCTTGGGTATAAAACCATTACATTGCAGCTCTGACTGTATGTTTAGGGTGAATCGCTGGCCTCAAGAGGTTTTTTTTGTTTTGTATTTAGCTCCATCCATCTTCCTATTGTCATCCCAATAAAGAAAAGCCTCTCTATAGCCAGAAGCTGCCACAACCAATTTTCACTGTGGGTATGATGCGTTCAAAGTTCTGGCCTTCTTGGTTTTCTTTTTTGCACTCATCTGTAACAGGACAAATCTGAAATTAACTGTAGAACTCTGCATCTCTTCCAGAGTTACCTATTATAAACACTCCTCTGGTCTGGCTTGTGACTTTAGGTCCATGGTCATTTCTTTTTGTAGATTTGAAGTTTTCATCTTCAGATGATGGATTGAACACAGCTTTGTCCTTCTATACCCCTTTCTCCTTGACCTTTCTGCTATGTTCCTTGGTCTTTTTGATGCTGTTTGTTTTCTAACAAACCTCACAAAACAGCTGCATTTATACTTAGGATAAACTCAAAATGATGCACTATGTTTACATAAAATCCCCCCAAAATACATTAAAGTTTGTAGTTGTAATTTGACGAAAGGTCAGAAAGTTCCAGGGGTGTAAATACTTTTACAAGGCAATGTAAATAAACTCATAAATCCAGATTCTGCCTCAAAATGTCTGCTGTGATTCATCCAGGTGGCACAAAAATTTTAATTGCTTGATCTGGCTTATGCTCAGCATTTTAAATCACCTGCTTAGGTACTGACAGGTATTAACATATGTTTGCAGCATTATTACACAATGTATTCTGTGTATCTGTTTGCCGGTACCCCTCACTATGAGGTGTGTTTGGATACTGATAGGCTAAAAGTATGGCTGTTATTTTTTTCAACCTTTGAAGTTTCTGTACACATGAAAAAGAAGGCGTGTGTTTTTGTGTGAGTGTGTTTTTTTGTTCTGCATACTGAGATGTAAAGGCTGTCAAATGGTGCAGACAGAGCCTAGCTTAGGTTAGTTCAGCGTAAAGAGGCTTTTTGAGGAGACCGCAAAGCTGAAATGAGTTTCTTTGAGGGGATGGATGGGGTGTGCAGTCTTGAAAAGATATACAGCGTGTGTGTGCGTGTCTGGGCATTAGAAATTGAGAAAAAAGAGACAGCGCCTCTGAGAGACGACCTAAAGAAATGAATGATAGAGGGACGGGGAGAGGGAAAGAGCGAGAGATAAAGTGAGTCGTCTTCTCGCTCCTGTGATGTAGAGCAACTGGCTGTATCTGCAAAGCGGCAGCGACGGTCCCGCCTGCCCTCCTGGTCCAGTCATTCTCCAAGGGACATCGGCCCTGATGGGGATCCGTGGACCTTTCCCCTCCTCTACAACACACAGTTATCATTCTCTCTGGAAATGATACCCACAGATCACTAATCACTTTGAGTGGGTGAAACGCAACCAATTGTGGAAGGAAGGAAGACAGAAAAGAGACAGCCAAATTGGATTTTCATAAGTATTGAGCAGCCAAAGGAAGAAGGGGAAATGGATTTTTTTCAAAGTATTGAGCAGCAATAATCTGGATGGAAAATGTGCTTAAAGCCAAGTAGCACATCTAGCTTTTTTTTCTTTTCTCTTTGCTTGGCCAAGAGGTGCGCTGGAAGAATGAGAGATTGCAGATTTTGAGTAGTTGGTTTATTATACACTCACCGGTCACTTTATTAGGTACACCTTGCTAATCCATGTTCATTTTAAAAGCACTTTTTAATTTAGTTTTTGTCAGACTCTTGGCTGAAGTGTGTTATGGCTTTAATCATAATTTATTTTTGATTAAAATTTTAGATTTGACCAAATCTGAGCTGCCATAATCTAACCATAAATACAAACTTATAAAGGAGTGAATTTCTCATTAGTGGGGAAAATTATTTTCTGTACATCCAGGTTAAATATTTATGGAATGGATATATATACTAAAATTGCACACAATCAACTTAGATCTCATAAGATTTAATACCCTCCAAATTTGTCTAATCTTGATTCAGTCAGGAAAATATCAATGGCTTCTGTCACAGTATGTCTTTCAGCTTTAGATTTCATTTCCTTGGTCTTTACCAAAACTAGGACAAAACAATGTTCATCAACAAAATCAATACTTGTTGGTACCATTCAGTTCGTTTGAGGTGTACATGTGTAATCAAACTGCCAACCAGAAAAGTGAACTCTGGTCCGCCTACAAACCTGAGTCTCATTTAAGTTAAAGTGGAATCCGTTCACATTTTCCTCTGTCCACACACACAAACGTGACATTGTTGTTTACACAACTGCGATTTACTGGATATTTTCTGTTTTCAAATCATATTTGCACATAAAAATCCAATTTTTCTGGACAGCAAAACATGGAACAACCATGCAACTTTTAAAATCATTAAAAATCACCTTCTGGTGCTTGCTTTTAACGCCAACAAGTTGTCTCCATCACCTCTCGATGCCTAAATGCATTGATGTAATAATTCAGTCTGATGTGCTATCAGGAAATTGAACAGTTGTACCTAAGAAAGTGGCCAGCGAGTTTCGAGCTTTAACAACGTCAACTTAATAATGGCTGTTTGTTTGCAGCCTGTCCAAATGTTCTCTATATCAATCCAAGAATCTATGCACAACCTAGACATGTGGTCAGCCTCTCTTGAGGTGACCTTTAAAAGTACGTGAACGGACGGACAAACACTCACACACAATAACCTTTAGAGAGAGCCTGCTGAGTGTGTGAGCTAGTGTGTGCTGGGTGTAAATATGCATGAGTAAGGCTGCCTGCACATATTCTTCATGGTCAGTGGATGAAGGCAGGAGAGGGATTGAGGCTGTGTCAGGTTGTGTGCGCGTGTGTTTGTGTGTGTTCTGGGGAGGTGGATTGTGAGTCATGATTTGTGACTCATAAAGCGTCGGCAACCAAAACGGCTCTTTTTAACACATTGTTTTGTGGCAGAAATGCACAGATGGGGGATGCACTCCCCTCCATAATGGGGCACATGTTCAATGTCACACACTTCAGATTTCTCTTAGAATTATTTGCTTGAGTTTGTTTTTTTTTCTTATTTTTGTCTTTTCCGCCACCCATGGCTTTGTCCTGGACATATGAATATCCCACAAACACAGAAAAAGCACAGATAGCCGCAGCAGACGAGCTGCACGCTGACTTCACCATATGTGGGGTTGGGAGTGGTAGCAGATGCCAAGAGAAGAACCAGTCAGTACCAGCAAGGCACAGCATGTCTCCTACCTCTTACTCATCAGCATGTACAGTCCTAATAATAAATCAGCCACTGAGTATGAAACAAGTTTAACTTATTTTAATTAGTTGAACACACTTTTGACTTACTCCTGTTATAGTCTGTTGCTTTACGAAAGAACCGTGATTGGATTGGCTCTTAATAAAATTAATATTCTGTTTCTTTTATAGAACTCGGGGACAAAATTTATTATCATATTAGTAAGACCTGATGTTGCAACGTTACTATTGAGTTTTATGATGCAATATTGATTTAGTTTGACCCAAATTTCCCTCACAACTCTTACTTTTTCATTATTTCCGTGGTCCTGTCACTTTCCACCAGATTTAGCATTTCGAACTCTGTAATTTACATCAAATGTGGACATCAAGGGCATCGAGAGTCCATTTCATTGGCTAAATATGTTTCTTCCAAACAGAGCTTCAAAAATGACAAGCTACTAAATATTGCATCCAAGCAGTCCATTGCAGATGCAATATTGCAAAAATTGATATTCAGAGATGCACCGATCAGGCTTTCCCTGGTGGAAACCAATTTCCGTTCTCTTTAAGATCCAACCTGCCATATCCTATTTAAACCATAGACTATTCCTCATAAAGAAAAATGGGCTCAGAGTTTTATTGATGTAGTACTTTTGAATCTAGCAGAAAAGATAATAATAAGGACAGGATTATTCCCATTTGCACATCAAAGCATACATCCATAAGCTTTATTTGAATGGAAAAAGTGCATCAAAAAAGCAGGTTGTTGTAAACTGGAAATGTTGTAAGTTCTTCATTTTGCTGCCTTTACTGAATAGGAAAAAATCAGACAGATTGAATGATCTACCTTGAATAATTTTACATTTGCGACTGAAAATGAAACTCAACCGGAGTCGTAGTACAACAACGAGAAACTATGAGATCATGTGAAGATTTACTGTATTATTGTTTCTTCAATTTTTGTTTTTAATTCGAATCCTGGTGGTACCAAGTCAGGTTGAAAGTACATATGTGATTGGACTGAAGTTCAGATTAATCTAGATTGACACCAATTGAATGGTTCTTATTGTTATAATTATTATTATTATCGAACCTTTTTGAATTTTGTTTGGTCATAACCACAAATGTAAATGTGTAAATAAAAATCTTAGAAGTGTGGCATGGATTTGTACTAGCCTTCCCTGATGCAACAAATGCAGTTAAATGACCTTTCACTTCAGTGATGTCTACAAGTCCTTAGGAGATGTCTCTATAAGCTTTCTAAATATTGATTGGTGATAATCTGTGATTTTTAAGTTTAGTCCTACAGTCTTTTGCTGCTTCCAAAAGGAAAACTGACTTTTTTCCTGCTTCTGATAAAGGCATTCATTCCCACAGCATAATGATGTCACCACCCTGTTTTAACATGGGGATGGTGTTTAGAAGTGAACTTGGTGTGTTCGTTTTCTGATACTCTGTTCTGCGTAAAAGGAAACAAGAACATTCTTTGAAATGTTTACAAAAAGATATATATTTGTCATGTCTACCTTAGCTGTTGGTCTCTTTAGCTCCTCCAGAGTTACAACGGACTGATTGGCTGCTTTTTTCAATGCCCTGATAGCCAGACCTGCTTGTTCAGGTGCAAAAATAACATTTTAATAGAATACAATGAAGTTTGTGCTTGACAAAATGCAGAATGGTCCAAGGGAAATTAATACTTCAGTGTAGATTTATCGATCTCTCTGTCAGTTTGCAGTCAATTATTTTTGAGAACCTATAGAATATTTCCCCCCATTTTTGTAACATAATTATCAGAAAAAATATTTTATGTTCACAAAACTTCTTAATCAGCGAGAAAAATCTGCAGAATAGACTGCATATTTGTCAATGAAGGATCCTTACTCGACACATTAGTCGGTAATGGTTGCGTAATCTCACAAGACGAGCAAATGAGCAGTGTCCAACACAAGACGGAGAAAGAGAGAGACGCTTGGTGTTAAGAGGCAAGTGTCTGTTGATTGGCTTCCTGCCTCACTGACTGGCGTGAATTTGGATTTTGATGGCCACATCTTGAGCTGTGAAAAAAACTGTCCCCTCCGGCCGTCAACACTCAAGAAGCAATTGGTGCAAAGTTTTTTTTTTACTGCGAGATGCGCAATTTTCCTGGATTTTCCTCCTTGTCTAATGGGACTAATTCTGCCTCTTCTCAATTTTGTTAACACACATTACAGTAGAACGCTCATTATTGCTTAACACCCATGCAACTCTTGTAATGAAAGTCATAGCGCCACATACAGAGTTCTTCCCCCACATTATCAAGGAAATACACAGCTACTAAATTCAACAGGAGAGATGTGTAATCCCACTGATAAATGTAGACTTTTTTCCAGGTAATTGTATGCAATTATTCTCCTGTTAGGACGTGTACATATTAACACCTTTAGCGTTCATTGCTACTAATAAGGAACAGACAAAACCGACGGTCTTTGTAATCGTCTAAAAATAAAAGACATCAAACGGACACCACGATTTTTAGAGGATGGAGGAGGGGGGAAAGATAGAGCGGAGGCTGGGAGGGAGTGTGCAAGGAGGATAGGACATGAGGAGTGTGGAAAAGTGATGGTGAGGAAAGATACGAACGCTTTCGGAAAGCGGGAGAAGAGAGGTGGAAAGAGAAGGTCGGAGACGTACATGGAGACAGGGAGGGAGATAAGACTGCGGCGTTTCTCAGCAGGAGAGCTGCATTTCTCCTTGGGTTCAACAACACGACACAGTCTCAGAATCAACCCGGATGGTTTTCATCAGCGATGCAGATTCCTCAAACAGCACTGGCACACACACACACACCCACACACACACTTGTCTTTTTGGAATGAAAGAGGGAGTCTAGTGGGTGCTCCAATTGTCTCTTACCTGCTCCAGCAATTTCCATCATTTCTGGGCGGGTGCTGGAAGTAGCGGCCCAATTGGCGATTCACTCCAGTACCCCATCTGGCATTTCGTGTTCATTTCTTTGCCACTTGCCAAAACAAGAACATACACACATTGATTTAGTGTGCTTGTTTGGCATTTAGATAATTGAAATAGCCACAATACTCATTATGGGCCCATTACATTACCTTTATGAAAATATTTGCTTATGCCCTCATTATTTGTTGACAAGCATTTGAAAGAGAGTTTCAGTATTTTTTCCTTGTGCGTATATCTCCACTGGTTTGTCCTTGTTGCTATACAAACGACCTGCGCAAATGTAAATTTTTCACATTGTGCATGCTTCGCCATCCCTCTGTGATCCTCGCTGTGCGTTTGCGACATGATACCGCCGCACTTATTTCTGTGTGCGTTTGTCTAAAAAGGAATGAAACTGACTCTGATCTTATCCAGCTTAAGACAAATACGCTGTTCCGCCTGAAGACATTGTCATGGAAACAAACCGGTTTCCCTGGGTACCAGCGAGAAGGCCAAATTCAAACTCTACAGATGGAGGCAGAAGGGAAGGAGAGATATGGGCAAAAGACACACAAAAAGAAAAGATTTAGCACAGTGGCAGGAGACGCTTTTCTCATTACTTTACCTAACATGAAAGTCAGAGGTATTTAAATGACACTTAAGTGTGATGAAAACGCATTTAGAACATGTAAATCTGCTATTATGCAAAAGGTTTTTGTTTTCATTAATGTTAGTTTAGTGTATTTAAAACAATTTACCTTTATTTAACCAGGTAAACCCCATTGAGATCTGGATCTCATTTTCAAGCGGGACCTGAACAATGCAGCATAAAGTATAGAAATGAGCACAGTACCACACCTGGCAGTCCATTATTAATGCCATGTATTCACACTCTGCATACCAATAATATTGTTGACCAATTAAATAAACCCTTGATGTCCACATCTGATCTAGAGATTTGATGTGGGAAAAAAAGGATTGAGAAAACATTTGTTTATTGCATCTGGTATCAATTTAACAAATATGAAACACTTACACATTTTTCTTATACTGTGTAGCTTTTTTTCCCTGAGATGCACCTACATTTGCTTTTATTGGTTGACACAGAGATCTCAGCTGCCCTTGAATACTTGACACCTCTTCTAAAAAGACTTATAATTGGCTGTTTAATAGTTCAAACACCAAATATACCTTAATATGCATTAATAAGCACAGTAGAAACCATCTTACCACAGAAACTGTCTACAGTCTTCCTCATCTCCGTTCTTGCCGTAGCGAGTCAAGTAGAATCAGTATTTTAGCTTCCCAATCTGCATTTTCTTTTGAGTATTTTAGACATACTCTCAGTGGCTTTTCTGCAAATAATTCGGATTTACTTTGCACAGAAAAATCCACAAATAGGTGAATCTGCAAATAGCTCCTACATAAAAACTCAGTTGTAAGGATTGGATATTGTAATATAATCTATACTGACCATTAGAAATATGCTGATAGAGGCAGTAGTTTTGAATCCAACAAAAAATGAAGGACTAACATTTATGCTTTAAATAATCTTCACTCAGTAAAACTTTTCACCCTAAAGAATTGCGTTGTCAGCACTTTCTTGCTGTGTTGATGTATTGTTAATTTGCTGACTGGAAAAGGCAATACTTTTGATTTTGAAACCAGTCATTCTTTGGTCAAGGCTGGTCAGGCAGAAAAAATTGGTCTGCCTGATGTTTTTTCTCTATTCCCAATTGGTTTCCTTATTTGTGCTTTCTGCTTTTAATAAATAAATTGGTTTAAAATGGCAACATATTGGAGGTTAGACAAAAAAGACAAAACTAAAATCACACAATCTATGGTCTAAAATAACAAGAGTCAAATAAAATATAAGTAAAGCTAAAAAGGATCAACTAAAGCTGGAAAATGTTGGCAAAAAGATCATTAAAACTTAATAAATATCTTAAATCAAGAAGACATATACAAATTTGAAATACTGTTTCTTCAGATTTCAATTTGGATTGATTTCTACTTCTTTTTCCCAAAGACTGTTATGCATAAAAAAGATAAATGTACTTTTGAATCCAACAGAAATTGAAGAAATTAAAAAATGAATCCAATTGATAAATCAAAGGATGGTCCCCTGACCTGCATCAGATTTTTTATTTAACCTAAAATGTTTTCGCTGTTCAAATAGTTTTGATGCACTTAACAAATAGAAAAGCTGGTCAAGGTAAAAATGGCCAGTTCTGATCTCCATTTTTTCCAATCATATCAATTCTTTTGCACCGATTTGTTATTCCTCATCCAACTTTCTGCAACCCGTGTGGCTTCTCAAACTAGGAGCTAACGTCTTCATTTTAACAACAAAAAAAAAAAAGGAGAAAAAGAGATCCCGTATTTGAGACAGCCGATCTGTCACTGCGTCCTGACAGTAATATCCTCCTCTACAGTATTGCTCCCCTGGCTGTGATGTGATAACCCAATCGGTTTCTAAGCCAGACGTGGTATATCACAGAGCAGAGATGGAAACAGTCGTTTAGTGAGCTCGCCTTTTACTGACTGAATTTTCAGATGTGAAGGCACTACTATCGGAACGTTATATACACTGAAACACATTTACATACGTTTCCAATTCTGGACATCTACATCTATTCACTGTATATGAGTTTTTAGTTAATCCACCTGTCGGTTATTAAGAAGGAATGCCTTCATGCAGGATGTTTGCAGTATAAATGTGTGTGTGGGGTGTGTGGGTGTGTGTGTGTGTGTGTGTGTGTGTGTGTGTGTGTGTGCAGTGTCTGAGTGGAGCTGATAGCAGAACTGCATGGTGGGCTAAAAACTAGGTGCAGGGGAATTGCAGTGTGCTATCTCCAGAATGACAGGGCTGCCATGATTGAGGCTTGCAACACCAGGATTTAGATACACCAGCATTTTTCTCTGTTTCATTCTCTCCGGCCGGCCGGCCCAGCCCCTCGATCTGCCACTCCCATACCTCGAGCCGTCTTGCTATCCCTCCATTTCTCCCATCTCAATGAGTGCCTCAATTCCCCGTTTCTCCTTTCAAATCCCCCCTGTGCATTTCTCTCTTTTCTCTACCCTGCTTCTTTCCACCCTGCTCCCTCTATCAGGTGCTGTATAATGAAGGCTCCCCTGATGTGCTCCCAGCCTCCATCCGCCATTTTGATTCAGTACAGCTGTCCATGATAATGTACTGTTCACTCAATCACTCTTTCTCTCTCTTCTCCTCCTTCACCATCTCTCTTTCTCTGAAAGACACATGCAGACTCTTGTATTTCTTTTTTTTGCTGGAGCCCCCTAACACAGGGTTGCTATGGAGAAACCAAATTACTCTGTGAAACATTGTCGAGGAGACCCATGAGATGAGACAAAGCCGTAAATGACACACACGCACACACACCATATGTGCACCAGCACACAGGAAAATCCGTGTGATGTGTGTTTGATTATTTGAGGGGAGGTACAGTTGCAGCTGGTCCCTCGGAGCAGCAGAGATCCGATCAGCTTTTCCATCTCTCCCCGCCTCCCCGCAGATTGCCTTATTCATAAGAGCAGCAGCTTTCAAGGTCTAACGCCAATCATCTTTAAATTTCTGCTTATTCCCGCTCCTCCTCTAGCCTTCATTGTTCAGATCTTACTTCTTTTGAACACTATTCACGTATATTTTCAGATGCATTCGCATTTTTTTTCCCTTCTTCCTTCTTTCATCCTTGCCTCTCATAGTTTATGACTGCAAGGTCATTAGATCTGTACTTCAATTCCTGTTTTATTCTGTTCAGCCTTCTTGTTATCTGCTGAAAGTCTTATTCTTTTTTGCGCAGGTAGTTGTAAGTACAGTTTTCTTTCACATAGATTCCTACATGGGGTTCTTCTGATTTAATTTGAAAAACCAAAATAATTAACCTTATGTCTTCTTCCTTCAGTAACACCACATATACCAAAGAATATTGAAAACAGTAAAATGTTTTGGTGTTTTGGATACGTTAGTCCCAAGACAGAGCAGTTCCAGATGAAAAACAGCAGATTTTAATTTCTAATTACTGAATTTTTAGGTTATTCAGTCAGGGCACTTTTCTGCATAGTCCACCTCCTTCATGCTTAGCTAAGTGGCAAAACATTTAAGGTGGCAACTATTGTTAGCAGTTGGATAAGGGGTAATTAAATATTTACAACTGTTTGACTCAAAAGGGATTCTTGTGACCGACAAAAAGATTATTCTGAATACAAAATCACACTAAAGCAGAGACAAAAGTTGCCTGTTATTTACGCATCACGTATTTCTACAGTGAAGATTTTGCAAAGCAAAGTCTGGGCCCATTTAAATTTCTGGCTATGCATGGACTCAAAACAGGGAGGTATGATCAATCTCAAGTAAGTGAAGAACCTGAGTGGACATTTTAGCTGTATCTTTGTACATACAGTTCCCTGCTGGCATTTTCTGTGAAAATGAAATTATATATTTTAATTCACAGTGCTGCCTATGATAGCCTATGTATGATGTCAGTGCAGATGTAAGTAAATATCTGGAGGGCAGAAATGCACATTAAAAAGCAAAATATGTAAAGTTAGATTACATCTTGTGTAAGTTTTAACTGCAAAATGTGAAAGATAGTTGTTGTACAGTAGAAGCACATTATTTAAGTTCTGTAAGACCAAAATGTTGGTTGATAAGAGGCACATAAGGATGCAAAAATAAAGAAGTTTAACCCTCCAGACTGAACAAATCTGCGACAACCCGGCCAAATTTGCAGTACCGTAATTCCACTACACTTTGCGCTATTGGGAAAATTCCTGAAAGGGGACATGTTGCACCTTCCAGCCAATATCGGGGTCAGTATGATAATTTTACCCCACCATAGCAGGAAGTGAAATTAATCTGAGGGGAACTCTTAATAGACGGTAAATTGCGAAAATAACTTGCTAGATATTGAACGTTCCAATTATTATGGATAGATAGGAAAATATATTTACTCATAGGACATTTAAAGAACTGTGCACAATTAAAATAAGCAAAAATATCAAGGTGGAGATTTGAAACTTAGGTCTAAAAAGGTTAATGAGGCAAAGGGAGGTTAATGAAAACTGAAACCAGAGTCCAAAAATCAGAGAAGGGAACCAAAATCTAACGCGTGAAAAAATAATGAAGAGCAGGTTAAATCCAAAACCAGAACCAGCAGAGACAGACTCACCCAAAGAGGGATATATACTGAGGAGAGGTGATCATTGAAACATTACACAGGTGGAGACTAATCAACCAGAGTGAGAGCAGCTGATTGAGAAAAGCAGATAGCGGAGACAGAGGGAATGTAATGGAATAAGTGACTGAACAGAAACTATCAATCACGAAACAGAACACAATCAGGCATTAGATTAGATTAGAGGAGACAAAGAAACTATGAAGCAGGAGAGAAAGACAACAAGAAGTAAAGAAGAGGCAGAACAGGAAGGACATAATCTGAAAACAGCTGAAGTAGTTGCTGATCTCTGATTCGTTGGCATCACAAAGTTGCTCTGAGTTTTAAAAAAAAAATCAAACCAAGCATAGGCTTTTATTTTTTGAACATAATTTTTAAAGATTTTCGCTAAAACTAAACCAAAAATCACACTAGAAATCGATTTATTTATTTGTTTGCATGGCTATTCTATAACAGCTTTTAGCAAAATAATGTTTGACGTTTTTGAAAAGAAAAATTGGCTGTTTTTTTCACTTCATCTTTAAAATCAGCCAGCTAAGCCTCTTGGAGACAGGAATTCAGTTTGAGGGTTGGACTCTGTCTGTTCTGTTGTTTGTTCAACTGAATCTAATCAGACTGTTGTTGAGATGGTTTCTGAGAGGCAAAGCCAGACGAATAAAGGCCAGACAGACCTCAGACCACTTTTACCACAATTAAATTCAACAAAAATTTATAGCTTGTGATAGTACTTGAAACAGACACACTGCCTCGCACAAATATTCATACCTCTTTAACATTTTCATATTTGGTCCCACTGAAGACAAATGCTAAAGGACAGAGTTTAGGATGCCTACATGAGAAAGAGGAGAAAGACAAAGATTAAAATAGTCATTGCAATATTTATAAATATTCTCATATAGCAAGATTTTCTAATATCATGTAGCCCTAATATTCTCTGATCTAAATTATTTTGCTTGTCAGACAGGTTATATTTGAGTGATATCTTTGTTGGCCAGATAGTAATGAAGCCTTAATATTAGTGGTATTAAACCAAAAAGGGTTTAGTTTCACCATTTTCCAGACTTGCTAGATGTTTCATCTATCAGACTTCAGCCGCAGTCTCAAGTCTTTTTCAGAATTATGGACTCATTTCACAAAAACGATCACAAATATGATTCATTGAACTTTGGGGGACAAGGTTTAAGAAAAATAAATACTTTTGCAGATCATTACATTTTGGAAATTGTGTTTTTCCGTCTCCTTAGTTTATTGTTAATTTCAGGTAATTGTTGAGCCACTGTACTCCTCCATCCTTCGACTCCCTGGCGTTGATCGACAGTGCTTTCCACAGGATGAAGTGTGACATGTGGTGTGTATGTCAGTGTCTGCTTCAGTGTTTACTCTGAGCTAATACTGACTCACTCCATTAATCTGAGCTACAACAGATCCACTCCAACCTGCCCACTTGAGGGAGATGAAGGGGAGGGGGCTGTTTCAGATGCACGCTCAACACATGGTCTCCGTCGCGTTCGCGTAACCCCACGTATGCCTTTCCCTTCTGATTTGCACGCGTGATGTAACAGAGCGAGCGTTTGCGGGCCGGGACGTCCAAATCGATGCGGAGATGCTTTATGTTCTCCTGTCTGCTCTAATGACGTGTCTGTAAATTAACAACAGAATAGAAGAGCAGCGCTCTGAAACCTAATGGCACCTCTGTAAATTACCGCTGAATGCTGCTGGACGCATGCGTGTGTTCTCATTGTAAACACACCGCCATCCCCTTTTCCCTCCTTTCTTTGTTGGCACCTCATCTACATTTGTCTGAGGTTGTGTGTTTGTGTGATTGTGTTAACACTGTTGCTTGTTGTTTCAGTCTGAGTGTGTGTTTTTTGTGTGTGCCTCTCTCTCTCCCTTCCCTCTTTCAGTAAAGACTAGCCCGAGGCCCTGAGCTGGTAATAGCTTTTCTGACAACTATACACCAATATTTACAGAGACCAGCACCCACCCACACCCACACATATTTAATGCACATATAAAATAATATGTAGTTTCCCGTGCACACTTTCACATGCCTAAATGCAGAGCTGCACACAGTGTTTTCTTTCTGCAGGCGCACACACACAGTCTTAATTAACATGCTGGGAGGGAAGGAGTCACACACCAGAGGAACTCTCACGCATGCTGGCAAACAACGTGTTGTTTCTCACTCGTATATTGGCATTCACACTCTGGGTTGTTGTTTTTTTTCATGCAGCAGGACCACAGAAAGACAATTTGCCACAATTTGGCCCTTGAATTGTGATATATTCTCACTTTTTCCTCCTCAATATTCTCTTTGCGTTACATTCACTCGAGTGCGGCCAATTCCATTCTAGTGCTCCTCTCCCTTCCTCTCGCCACCTTAATAACCTATTACACTTCAGTCTATTCATTATGTGGCAATCCTTTCTACCCCTGGACTCTTTGGCGGTTCCCTCGCCAAGTGTCTATCTTTCTGTGGCTTCACCTGGTCTGCGTTAAACTCCTCCTCTGTTCTCCTCGTTATGGCGAACTACAAGATGGTGGTTGTGCCCGAAGATGAGAGCGGAAAAGAAAAGGGAAAAAAAAAGAGACCAACAAGATGTGTGGAGAGGAATGGTGGCATGAGGCCAGGAGGGAGGTGTGAGAGATACTGGGATGCAGAGGAAGGGTGATGCTTTGGTGGAGGAGAGATAATGTCATCTCTTACTTGTTTATGCGATCTTTTTGTTTTCTTGTTCTCGCTTGCATGTTTTGTTTTGTTTTTTTCTCTGTTTGCTTTGCATTGATGTGTGAGTAGGTGTAAGAGTAGATAGGTAAATGTGAGCTTAAGTATGATGGATTGTGAAACCTTGGTTTAGTGTCCTTGGAGGTCACAGAGGGTGTTCAAGGTAAGTTTCCATTGGCCGAATGCCTAGTTCTCTGAATTTCACAGCAGCTTGCAAAATGATTCATGCTCCTTAAACTTTTTTCACACTGTGTCATGTTTGAACCAAAACTAACACAAAGGAGGGGATAGAAAATGATACGTGGGTTTCAAAATGTTGCATATATAAACTCTAAAAAGTAGAGAATGTATGTTTGCATTCAGCCCCTCTGAATTAATACTGTAAAATCAGCTCAAATAAGCAGAATTAAAAATAAAAATTTTAGCTCCATTCACCTTCTCATTAACTTCAACCACACTTTGATGCCTCCACTACTGTGTTTTATTTTAGCAAAGATGTATTCTGGGTGCTTTCCATGTTCAGGGTTTGTACTAGTGCTTAAAATCCTTAAAAATGCTTGAATTTCAATTAGGCGTTTTCAAAGTTTGGAAAGTGCTTGACATTCAAACTGTAGCAGTTTTGTAATTAAGTGCAAGCTAGCGTTTGATTAAAAGCCTAAATTTGGAGAACATTACTAACAAATGACACCAGATATTTTCATAAACTTAATAAAAAGTAACAAATGGATTTTTTTTCTCACTGACTAAACTTTTCTTGTTTTAGGTCGGTTAGAATTACCAACATTATTCCAATTGCTAAATGCCAGAAAGCTCAGCAAGAACATTTTCTAGAGATTTTTTTTGTAACTTTCTATGGCTATTGTGTTTAAACATTAAACTTGAGCAGGAAGGTCCTTAACCTTAACATGATTTATTTAGACTGTTTTAATGTAAAGAATATTTATTATAATAATTTTCTCAATGATTTATTGATCTGTGTAATTGAAATAAAGGTTGTACATTACATGTTAAACAACGTTACTGAAATTGGACAGTTTTTTGTTAAATTTGTGACTTGAGGATCTTCTTTTTTCACTAATTTGAAGTTAGTTGGTTGTGTTGGGTTTTAATTAGTAGTACCACACCTTTCAGATCTTTATTTGGAAGAAAAATGGACAACCATGTTTCATTTCCTCTTTACTTAACAATCATGCACTGTGTACCACATAAAATCAAAGCAGAATGCACCACAATTTGGGTTGTGTGACGAAATGTGAAAAAGTTTGAGGGCTATGAATATATTTGCAAGGGACCATAATTGGCTTTGGCTGCCATGAAGCTTACAGGCTGCTATTCTCCATTTCCATCGGCAGTTTTCCCCAACCTTATCAAATTCCTCCAAACCTCGACTGCTGCCGCACAAAGTTACACCCAAAAATTGTGTCTTTTTCCAAACGTCGAGAAATGAGCCATGTTGTCAAACAAGACCACATCACTTTCGACTGCCAGCACAGCTGTTCTCTCAAAAGAGAGCGTGGCAGGTTTCATAACGAGTTTGGAACGCTCTACTCTCACGACTGTCTCTCTCATATCCACACTGTTTAATCTCTAACCCACATGACTGATCAAAGCTTGTTTACCCACCACTCCATGGTGCGATTAGAGGTACTGAAGGAAGTGTTTCTTCCAACTGCTGGCATCAGTGAGGCTTTGCTTGACAATAACAACATTTTCAGCATCTTAAGGAATATGTTTTTGTAGTGAGCATTGGAATCAAATTTAACCAGCCAGCTGAGATTTGTTTTACTTGACTGGCTCTGATGAACACCCACCATTTTCTTTCCCTGAGCGGTTTATGAAGAGCAGTGTGGGAAGAGGCATTATAGCTGCGATAATGTGCTAATCATTAGAATAATGTTCAACAACCCTGTAACATTTACAAACGTATTTGTTCTTTTTCCCCCCCGCTTGCCTCTCTTTGTAGCTCGTGAGGAGTATGTTGCCACCTTTAAGGGCTCTGAGTACTTCTGCTACGACTTGTCGCCCAACCCCATCCAGTCCAGCAGTGACGAAATCACGCTGTCCTTCAAGACGCTGCAGCGCAACGGCCTGATGCTGCACACGGGCAAGTCAGCCGACTACGTGAACCTGGCACTAAAGAATGGTGCCGTGTCCCTTGTCATTAATCTCGGTTCTGGGGCCTTCGAAGCCCTGGTGGAGCCCGTCAACGGCAAGTTCAACGACAACGCCTGGCACGACGTGAAAGTCACCCGCAACCTGAGACAGGTAACCAGACTACAACAGGTAGAGGGAGGAGTGAGTGGACAGGAGAAGCAATGATAAAGAATTAAACTAACAGAGGGACACAAAAAAAAGACAGGAAGTACATCAGAATGTAGAACCGGCATTTTATTGGTTAAATACCGCACATAAATCTATAGGGGTGTAATAAATTATTAGATGTTAATTATTCCTCATAATATTTTTCATTGAAGTGATTCCATGGTGATCAGCCATGGAATCATACCTATAAAATGTTTACTAGGTAACAACTTCACAATTAACTGAGAATTTCTTCTTTATATCTTCACTTAAGCTTGATTTCTTTCCAGAATAGATGGTCTTGTGAGTAATACTACTTGGCACTATCTTTTTTGCCAATGCCTTTTTAATGACAAGATATTTATATATGTATTTTATTTTTTTTAATCTCAGAAATATGTTTTTTCGTCAACTACTTTCCCACCTGAAACAACAGAAATACTGAGCGTTTAGAAAACACAGGACCATATGTTTTGGTGTCTGATATAAAATTAAATTCACACGACAAGCAAAAATATTTCATAGCTGAACACTGTTTTATGAAGCTTTTTTCCCCTACATTTTGTGTTACTTACCCTGACTAGAAATGTTTCACTAATCTTGTTCTCAGTATGTGTTTCACACAGGAAGATAATTAAAGGTGCGCCACCTCCTACCCTAATTTTCATGAACTAATCACCTGCTTCTGTGTTAATAAAAACCCACTGGAAACGCTTTAAAGATTCATAAAACACTGCTAGCATAAATTACGTTTATGATTTTTTAAGACTGGAGGAGTTTTTGTCTTATTAGCTTATTAGCTGTTAGTGTTAGCATCTGGGAGAAACTAATCTAGAATTGAATTAGATAAAGACTAAGATAATTTTCTGCTAACTCTTAAACTGTCTCTTTAAAATGGATAGTTTCTGACTCCATAGAGATTGCAAAATTTGATTGAAAAATTAGAAAATAGCCATTTTAACTCTGCTATTATGTGAGCAGAGTTAGCTCATCAGGCTGTTCAGCAATCGCTTACAGTTGCCTCCAACTCTGTTAGATAATTTATTAGACAACATTTTGGTGGTAGATGGAAACAACATGAAGGAATATTGCCGCTGGCAAACTGTTAGTTGCTAACGGCTAAAGTTAGCATCTGCTTTGAAGTTTCTTCTCTGCGCAAAGTTAATTGACTGTTTTAGTTGGGTGTTTTTGCTCCTTTATCATCTTTAGACTCAATTAAAAACTGTCAGACTAATCAACTCTTTACTGAATCATTAAACACAACCAAATTTGAGATTTATAAAAACTTTATTCTACTTTTCAGTTGTTGTTTGGTTTTGGATTAGCACAGAATTAGAGACATTGAAAGTGCAATAAAGTAGTCTGCTCTGATAACAGATTGTGTGCTTTTTAAAGCCTTTACTTTAATAATAAACATATAAATATATATTTTTTTCCCAAAATATTACTGAAGTCTCACCTGGTTTTGCTCTCATAATCCTAACAATGTGCAACATTATGAGCTGTATGCATTGTTACACCCTTGCAAATTAATAAGCTACAGTTTTAAATTATCAAAATGAATTTTAAACTGAGATAATTCTATAAATTACAAATTTTTAGCTTGGTTTTGGCTTTTCACGATGAGGTTTTACTTTTTAAAAAGCCTTTTTATGTCAGAATAAAGTATGAAAATGTCACCTCAGGCTATTTAAAATTGGTTTAAGCCATGACTAATCATTTTCTGAAACCAAAGCTCTATCCTTGCTAAATTCAAAATGAAAATACTGATAAAAAAATAAAAAATAAAGTCCTGAATGTGTTTAGTTTTAGGCAGCTTCTGTGTGTTTGACTTTGGTGAACCGCATAGCCTGCTGCAGATAAAGGGCAGACTGTAGTCCGCAGGAAGAAAATAACCAATGTAGAAGCTGCCGTCAGCGCACTGTTGTTCAGCTGCAGCGATGCTGTGGTAGTAAGAAAACACCTGAGGTTTCGGTCTTAGTTTACAGTGGGTTAACCACCAGGCCAACTCTGCTTTCAGCTCTAGGTGAGTGCTTTCCCAGTCGAGTGTGTGCTTGTGAGCGAGTGTGTAAATGAACAAATAAAGCGAGAGAGTGAACTAGAAAATCACTGAGGATCCACCGGCACTCAGGTGCTTCCTATGCCCTGCCTCGACCGTTTGCCTGTCTGTACTACTAACTTGACTACTAACTGAACTAACCTGCTAGTGAAACTAACCACCATCCATGGAATGATTCATTCTACTAACCTAACCTGTGCCCTTCTCCTAGCAAAACCACTCCAACCAACCTACTAATCTCACCAGAGGCCTTCTAGCTTTTTCCTTTTTTTTGTTCCCGGAGTTGTTCTGTTCACAGCTTTTTGCCTTCCTTTCTCCCCCTCTCCTACAAAGCACTCAGGCATTGGACACGCTATGGTAAACAAACTCCATTGTTCGGTAGATATCATTCTAATTGTTTCTTAGTTTGGGTTTTCCCCGTGTCTATTTCCTTTTGAATCATAGACATCAAAAATAAACCAATAAAAGGATAAATGCGGTTGGTAATCTCTTACGCTTAAATAGCCCCTCTCCCCTTCTCCTTGCCAACCACGTTTTTGTAACAAAATCCCTTTCCTCCCCTATTTCTATGATTTTTTTTTCACTCCATCACTTTGTGACTGACTTGTAGGCGTGCACAGATTGGCTCATCTCTCACATGCACGCAAATGTCGAGCCCCACCCTCCCTGCATGTCCTGATTAAGAAATCCTTCTCTGATTATTCCACAAATTGATTGAGAGGTTTCCCCTTCCCTCCTTTATTTCATCCTTCTTTTGAATTTTTCGTCCTACGATCTGTCATGCATGTTCCTCATGGTGCCTCTGAGTCATGCAGTTCTTTGTTTTTTTATCTGCTGTGTCCTCTTTGCCAGTGGTTGCATGCAGAGAGAGGAGCAGGCTGCATGTCTTTTTGCTATTTATATATATATGTGTGTGTGTGTGTGTGTGTGCGGAATGAGCCTTCGCCCTGCTAACACCTGTACGTACATCAATACGTGTGTTTTCTTCTGTGTGTCATCTCATTCAGACTCGCTGATCCAACAAACTCCCCTCAGACCACAAACTAACACCATCATCACAACTCACACAGCAACATGACATCATCACACCTACTAACAGCATCAAAAATCATTAACCCTGATCTCAGTAACCCACCACAAGTAACACCACTTTGCTTGCCAGCAGTGCTGCAACTAACAACTACTAACCAGTAAATAGCACTAACACCTGCTGTGTAGCACGAAGATGCCTGTGAATACCTAACTAACAGCTGCCTGGCTGGGCAAAATTTGCCTGGCGATGCTAACACTGTATCTTAGTGGGAAAGTAATGTGCTCACAAGCTTTATAGGCAGTTTAACATGGTCAGTAATGTACTGCTGAAAATCTGAGTGATAAAAGTAATTGCAACTTGCATGTGACAGCATTAGATCTCTGTGACAGCTAAAAGCCCCTATAGAGGCCATTAGGCAGCAGAGTGAGCTAATTTAATTACAGGAGAACTAGTGTCTCTGTAGGTAAACCATTTAGGGGAAATGTTGTTTGTATACTAGTAAGTAAATCCTACTGCATTTTCTCTACCTAAGCTGTACAGCAGCTTAGAAGCTAATCATAAGAAAACATTCATTAGTAAAGAAAGAAGAATATTTACTCTGGTTCTGCATAAAGCAGGATGGATTAGTTTGTTATATAATGTCAGTAATTTGCAGTTGAAGTTAATAAAAAATGTCGAGAGTACAAATTCAGTATTGGGTGCACCAAAGCTTTGAGTTTCAGCAAGTCCAAGTTAATCACACACAGAGTCACCATGCAGAATAATGGACTGACTGCTATCTCCAGTCTGAAGATACCAGACCACATGGAGTAATACGGCACAAACATTATGGTAGTTCCAGCATCACCACAATCAGATCTGCTCAGTTAAACGCCACAGTCAGCACTGATCCAAATGCATCAAATCAAATCCCACCAGAAGCACAACCATCCCCTCTCCAAAACCAATCCGGGCTTTTCCAAACAGAAGGCACATACATTTGGTTACCACAGTAACGGGGGCTAATTTGGCTGGTCAGCGCCTAGCTAGCGCTTAGCGCTGCCTTTGGTGTGAGTATATAGCGTGTCCTTTCCCTGTGCTTTGTTGTGTAGGTGACGATCTCTGTGGACGGGATCCTGACCACGACGGGATACACGCAGGAGGACTACACCATGCTGGGCTCTGATGACTTCTTCTACGTGGGAGGAAGTCCCAGCACAGCAGACCTTCCTGGTTCTCCTGTCAGCAATAACTTCATGGGTTGTCTCAAAGAGGTGCGATGCATGCTTACTGGTGTAAATACACACTCAATTGTGATTAAATATGTGATAGTAGTGAAAAGACGTAGCTCAAAACAATTCACACCTCTGGCAGATTTTAATTTACTGAATTACTTTGAAACTGAGCTTTTTTTTTTTATTCTCTCATGTTTTCTGTAAAAATGAAAAATGCTAAAAAAAAAAAAAAAAAATTGTCTTTACAGTTTACAAAAGCAAACATGGAAATCCACATCAAAATTCTTCCAAAGGCCAGAAATGGCTGCAAAAAAACGAGAGCCTGGGGCAACAATGAACTAAACATAAAAGCAAACATATAGAGCCAGGGAAAACTAGATCAATGCATAATAATATGTTGGAATGGCCCAGTCAAAGTTCAGATCCAAATCTACTTGAGAACCTTTGGAAGAATTATAAATTTAAGTTCACTGTTGCTCCCAATCCAATTTGACAGTGATGGAAAGATGGATTGCAAAACGTGAATGAAAAGGAAAATTTTCTCCCAATATATGTGCAAACATTCCCATTACTAAAATAACATTTAATCCATTTCCCTTCCTCTTTACAGTTATTCACTGTTTTGTATTGGTCCATAATAAAAGACCATTAAAATGCAGTGAAGTTTGTGGCTGTAACAAAACAATATGTGACAAAGTTCTAAAATATGAATAGTTTTGCAAGCCGGTGTATTTCTCATTTATTCCCTTCATTAAAAGTCAGTAAACTATAACTTTTGAGCATAGCCTCTTATTTTATGCTTTCATCCTGCAGAAATTTAAGTTTTCATAAAATAGACTTCTTTTTCTTATGCTTTGTTTCCTTCTACTGCTCTCCCCCTTTCTCTCTCTCTCTCTTTCTCTCTCTCTGTCACGCAAGACAAACATTTCACACACATTATCTTCTAATACGCACACACCGAAATTCTTCCATTTGGCAGACTCACACAAACAGTCCCAGACACACACAACCCATCCAGCATCAGACAGAATCAGTGATGAGTGTCGTTGAGGGAGAAGATACAGCACTAAGCTCTAACATGCTAATTAGCTACGCCACAGAGACGCTCCATCCATCCGCTCTGCTTGAAATGGGCCACAACGCCGCAGCACCAAAGACTAGCATGACATACCGACAAGAACACATAAACGCACACAACATTATGCCAATAAATGTAGTCTTTTGCACAAATTTGCCCAAAAATGCAGAGAAAATTAAAATGATCAAACCAAAATGAGTGCACCTTTGAATGCAAACCACTTTTCTCATACATCGTCTTGCTTATGTAATACACAACCTGACTGAGTTTCCCTTTCGCTCACAGGATTCACACAGAGGCATAAACAAACAACCCAACAAGCCGACAGATGATGTGCCAAACAGAGAGCTGTCTGTATCGGTGCTGAATGCTCTCTGTGTTGCTTCATTAAGACTGATGGTGTTTAAACAAGACTGCCACAGTCAAAGTGAACCCTCCACTGCCAAATTTGCATATTTAATACAATGATATGATAATCCATGTGAGCAAATTAAGATGTATGCAGCAAATCACACGCGTGAACAATCGCGGCTATAACAATTTTAAGCATTCGATGCGCCGTAGGCTCATTCTTCCACACAAACACGCTCCCACATGCTAACACCACTTTGCAGAAGTTATTATTTTCAAGAGTCACCTTAGTATCACCGCAAACACACCCAAATGCCCCTGACGAACAGTAAATGAGAAAACAGCGGTGGAAAGTCCGTGTTGTTGCTCAAAGGTCATATGAGAAGATCTGGTTTATTAAAGAGGAGCTTGTGTGAGCTTGTCCCTGTCAGCATCAGAATGCTCAGCACAGGCACACTCTTTACACTCACGCGGCTCAGCGATAATGCAGACTGTGTCGTAGAAGGGGGAACGAGAGAAAAGCAAAAGCAAAGAGGATAAAATTGAAAAACCTCTTATGAAAGTGGCAGGGTCAGGATGTTTCAGAGGATTCATCTGAAAGAAGCTCAACCTCTTAAGGTTGCTGTGTTTGAATGAAAATGCTAAAAACATTTGAACTGGAAAAAAATATGGCGATAGTAAAAGAAAGCAACGAATCGTTGAGGTTTTTCACATTTTCTTGTTTCACAATCTCATATATTCTATTTACTGTATTTAAATGAGTTTTTATGCAACAGCATTGTGTGGTAAAATAAAATGATACATGGTTTTCAAATACTTTCGCCCCCCTTTTACTCTGATACTGTGAAATAAAATCCATGTGACTTCAAAAATCAGAATAAGTGCAGCTGTAGGCCTCAGAGGTTTGACAGGGAGCATTAGAGAAGAAAGAAACTCAATGAAGACAGAGTTGATTTAGATCTAAACACATCCATGTGTTAAAGTGGCCCAGTCAAAGTCCAGACTAAAAACAAATAGGAATTTGTAGGATGTCTTGAAAATTTATGTTAACAGGCACCTTTTCTCCAATCTGACTGAGCTTGAGTTATTTTATAGTGCAGAATGAACACAAAAGTCAGTTTCTACGTGTATAAAGCTGGTAGAGGCTGAAGAAACGTCTCATTTTTCACAAATACGCTGAACCCCACTGAACACCTCCTGGTTATTCCACCAAATGTTGATTTCTGAACTCTTCCTGAGTTAAAATATTGGTATTGTTGCTTCTAAATTAATATAAAGTTGTTTTCTTTGCATTATGTGAGGTCTGAAAGCACTGCATCTTTTTTGTCATTTTGACCATTTTTTGAAAAGAAATACTAAATTTTGGATTTTGGAGACATATTGTCAGAACAATGTTCATTTTACTGAAACATATAACTTTAAATAAACATTTTAAGTGGTCTCTTAATTTTTCATTTCAGATTTATGCTCAATTGTGTGTTGGGCTATCATAAAATCCTGATATTATACATACAAGTGCATTTTTATGTTTTATGTATGAGTTATGTCTTCAGGTTTTTCTCTCTTCATTCTCTACTGAGATACACAGAAGATCATTAAAAGCCTGTTTTTTCATTTTATTTCTGTAAAGGTGGTATACAAGAACAACGATGTACGGTTGGAGCTTTCAAGACTGGCCAAACAGGGCGACCCGAAGATGAAGGTATTCACATTAAACAATGCATTATCCTCTTACACACTGAACATGTGCACTTTTTTGTATCATAACCCCCTGCCATGTCCCATGAGTCTTTAACTGTAAGGAATTCAACTAAATGGGATTACATTTGTTAAAGGCACTCAACCTCTTTGGTCTTTCACTCTGTTCACAGCTGGGAGCTGGCTTCATTTCAGCCTCTGACTACAAAGGAGCCATTTTTGGCCTTGATTTTTAGTACCAAATGTCTCAAATCTTTTTACATTTTAGTTTTTCTGCAACCTTCACAGGTCAGTGGTGTGGTGTCCTTTAAGTGCGAGAGCGTGGCAACGCTGGATCCAGTGACGTTTGACACCCCAGAGTCATTCGTGGCTTTGAGCAAGTGGATGGCGAAGAAGGCGGGATCCATTTCGTTTGACTTCAGGACCACAGAGCCGAACGGACTGATGCTTTTCAGCCATGGCAAACCCAGACAACAGCAGCGCAAAGACCCCCGCACTCCTCCTTCCATCAAGGTGAAGCTAATAAAGCACCAGCACCAACTTTAAGCTAAAACAGATTAAAACCATGAACAGCTAATCAAAAGACGATGCTTGAATTTAATTGCTCGCAAAGTAAAAACCTTTGTGCTTTATGTTGAACATCAGTTATTTTTTCCCGTCCAGTTAAAAATTTGAGATTGAGCCCTCAAAAATATTCCTTTAATCATCTTTTGTATGTGAACTGAGTTCTGATTTTTAAAGACATCAATATTTAGGTTTTAAAATTGCAACTTGAATATTTTTAAGTCATGTTTATGACTTAAAAATATAATTTTTAAACATAATTGCAGGCAAAGATACAGTTTTCTCCACATTGGTAAAGATGCTAAAAAAAAACTTAAAATAGATTAATCTTTCTAATGCATCCACCTTGGAAAATGTAAAAAAAAAATCTATGTTAGGATGTCACATTTCTACAATTCCTCCAAATATAACTGAATGATATTATTGCAGTGATTATTACACACAGTGTAATATTGGCCTTGTTTCATAATTTTCTCTGTTTGTAGAGGATGTGTCCAAACTGTTCACTCAGCTATTTTCTCTATGACTGTATAGATTAAAACATGGACATATTACAACGTTTCTGCATCAAAAATTCTCCTTTTTTCTTCTTTTCATAAACTTTTAAACTCTGCTAATTATCAAAATTAGATGTGTTAGATATTGTGAATGTTATTTATAAATACATAAGTTTTGAAAGATTGTGTGGGTGTGTGTGTGTGAGATAATTGGGTTACAAAAAATATTTTTTGAAAGTCTGTGTGTTTTCAACTGAATTAGTATTATTTTTGCTCTGCTGAATCAAAACATTACATCAATTTTTCTCAACCAGGACAGGTTTTTATTCTAATTTGACTCAGAGAAATCTGGTCTTTTGACGAAATTGATTACATTTCTGTGACATTATCAGTTAATTTCCATTAATATTTCTCATTAAAAAAAGGTTTTAGGATAAAAACATTATTTTCTAACAAAGCGTATTAATTAAATTTACAAACTTTGTAAACAAAATTTACAAAGTTTGTAAATTTACAAACTTTGATTCCTGTTAATTGAATAATAAACACTGATAAGGGTAAGTACATGTAAATTTAACATTACGTCTTCATCTCATTGATCCCAGGTCTCAGGAAACCGACCAATATGTGAGAACAAGTCGTGCATTTTGATGTTGCATCCATGGTTCCTAATGGTGACCTCTTTGAGCAAAACCAATGTGATTTTTGGATTCAGCACATCAAAATTACCATAAAACAGTTGAAAAACTCAAGACAATTTTTTGGCTGTTGACCAGTGTAATCGGATTAGACATTTTCATTATTTCTGCCATTTTCCCAGCATGTTTGACGATTTTTATGTTAATTGTACAGGTGGATTTTTTTGCCATTGAAATGCTGGATGGTCACCTGTACCTGCTGCTGGACATGGGATCTGGGACCACAAAGACCAAGGCCATCGACAGAAAGGTCAACGACGGGGAATGGTATCACGTTGACTTCCAGAGAGATGGACGCTCAGGTAAACTTTCTCTGAAATGTGATGTAAGCATTAAAACGATTCCCATGTTTCAATGACTCATAGCTCATACATGCACCTGAAGCTTTTGCAGGCATTTTATTCAAGATAGTGACCACATTTCACCTAAAAGAGTATTTTATTTTAAAAAAAGAGAAGGATTGATTCATAAAACACGTTTACACATATCTGCTGTATATTTTTTTTAACCAACAGATGTACGCTGATGATGAAAATACTGCTGGGTAATGAAGTATATATTTCACCAGTAGGATGTTAGAACAGCTAAATCATTTTCTGTGTCTCGGTCGATGACATCACAACAGGGGCAAGATGTGATCTGATCAGCTTAGATTTGTAAACATAATGTCAAAAAAAACAACTTTTAACACATTTTGACCAAAAGTCTGATGCATTTGAGCTTTATTGGATTCTAGCCTTTCACAAACTGTTTTTTTAGGAGAAATTTGATTAAAAAACAAAAAATAAATAAAATATACAAATAGATGAACTCAAAAGAGTTCAGATCAACAGGTTTACGCCTTTTGTAATGTCACAATTTGACTTTTTTAACATTTCTCCACTAAATTGTGAAATAAATTAATACAAGCCGTCCATGATAACTTTCTATAGATTAAACACCATATGAAACATAAACGGGGCTAATTTTAAAGGAAAGTCTTGCTGGTAACTTTAACATATTTCTTTAAGTGTTCTTAAAGAGAGCCTTGGAAAAACCAAAGATTTATTTTAATCTGCTTGTTCATGTGTTTCGCAGAGCCTTGCACTTGTGTAGCTATTGTTCTACCTCTGTGTTAATTATAGACTAAAATCCTTCAGTAGAGGCTGCCAGTGCTCTTGACAGGGGTCTTGTTTGAATGTTGTAACTGAATAAATGTCTGAAAATAAGGGAATTAATGATTTATTGGTGGCACACTATTGAATGTAGCACTTTTAGCCCAGCTGGAGTTGGCAAATATAAAGAAAAAGCAAAAACGAAAACAAATAGTCGCTCTCTGTTGTAGCGCCATCACTTCGTCTTAGCATGAGTTTATTTAAATGGTTTTATATGCTCCAAAAATAAAACACTATTAGCAGAAATATGCAACTCATCTTCTATTCTTACTCTGTTCTACCACAGAAACGGCCAAAGTCTCCTATTTCTGGTCAGCAAAAACATTCGAATCCATCTCTGATCCTTTTTGTTTACTTCAATTGACAAGATTAATTAGTTTTAGGCTTTAGAAAAAAATGTTTTAGAGCAATTAAAGCCAAAGCATTTGTGTTACTTTATCCACTACAACCGTCATCATGGAAATGTTTAGGTTAAAAACAGAAATTTCAGTAGTTAACTAAAGCACTAAATCACATACCAGAGCTAAAAAAGCAAAACAAAACAAAAAGAAGTTCAGCAAATATTAGTTTTTAACAATTAAGCATTTCAACAGTTGTTGAATTGCACTGTATACTTAATAAACTACTGTAGGGCTGAAGCGAGTAATCGGATTAACTGTGATGAATCAAATATTGAAATAATCGTTAACTAATTTAGAAATAGATCATTAACTGGAGTGTACAGATTCAAAAAAGGTCATTTGTGAAATAACAACATAGTCAGACCTGTTACTAAACCAAGACTGTACAAAAAATATGTACATTTTGCATTTAAGATGGAAAAGAAAACTTGGTCTGTAAATATGCTCAACCCAGAGCTAAAGGGGCGTAGTTTTAGCTTCACCGGGTTCAAGAACTGTAAGCTAAAGCTAATTTTTGTCAATAAAATGTTTATTTTCTTACTTAAAAAAGGATTTTTATTATTTATTTATTTATTTTCATCTTTTAATGTATTTATAATGTTGTGCACATAGGCTGAAGAGGTTCAATAAAAAATCTGAAGCATTTGCCTTTTGTAGGAAAAATTTTGCAATTTTTATTCAGATAAAAAATGCACAAATTCTTATCTGACTAATACATTAATCATCAGAGTAATCGGTAGAATAATTAATTACCAAGATAATCTTTAGTTTCATTTAAGCTAATTAACTAACCTGTCAATAGTTTGGGTTAGTAAACTATTTTCTGTTTGTTCATTATTAAAATAACTTAGTAAGGTCAGCTAAAACTCGCAGAAAGTGAAGTTACTGAATTATTATTACATTTTTACTCAGCACATCCAGGGTGATGACTAAGGCAAGTGTAGTTTGGGATTTTAATTGCCTCTGACTGTAACAGTGATGTGTGGGTGATGATGAGGAAGAGAAAGATTGACACTGGTGGTGATGATGATGATGACTCTGTAGATTGTGATGCGAATGATCACGCTGAAGGTCAGCACAGTTTTAAAGGTTGTTTTGATGCATACAGGAACCATCTCGGTGAACAGCGTGAGAACGGCGTACACGGCTCCGGGGGACAGTGAGATCCTGGACCTGGATGACATGCTGTACCTCGGAGGACTTCCTGAGGATCGCGCCGGACTCATTTTCCCCACAGAGGTTTGTGTGTGGCATATTTAATTTCACAGCAGCACAGGAATCTTTTCTTCAGAGAAGACGTTCAGATATGATGGATGAAGCTAAATGCCGGTTAATCCTGAATGAAAAGCTTGGAGGCCGCAAAAGATTTAAGGCTGGGACGTATGTTCACCTTGCAGCAGGACAATGACCCAAAACATAGAGCCAGAGGTACAAAGAGAGCGCAGATCAAAGAATTTCATGACTGCGACTTTCCCTGACCTAACTCCAAATGAGCAGCACACTTTTTGGATCAAATACTTCGAGAACCATGTATCATTTTGTAAAGTAAAATGCATTGAAGGTTATGGTTGTAATGCTAGAAAAATGTGGAAAAGCTGAAATTTTGCGAGGTTTTTTAGTTGGTTGTTTAACATAAATAATTTAAGTTTATTTGAAAGAAAATATCCGACTGGAGTCATTGGACACTATATTGATCTGCCTGCTTTGTAGTGTTTTATTTAACTTGCCTCATCCAGTAGGCAAACAAGCAAAAATAGGCCTTTTCGATTTTTCTCAAATCACTTTACCAATAGATAGTTATTTGTCTGATTAATTTTTAATTGGTTGCTCCTTTTTAGAGGTTAAGCTTTGGGGGGAAAAAAAACAAAACAGTAGTTTAAGCTATGCAAAGATGTGCTGCATCATTTAAGGCGCATATCAGGTGATTCTTTTGCTGGATACCTTACTCAAATTTCACAGCAAAGCTGCATTTATGCCTACATTTATAATACATAACACAACTGGACTGATACCTCAAATAAGGTAATCTAAAATGGATACAAAAATCCACCGTATCAGCTGAAAAACACTGCGTTCTAGGCTCTGCATTAACCAGAAGTTGATTGATGATGTGTGTTTTTCTTTGTGGCACTTTGCTCGTACGTGATTAATGGCAGAATTAACCATGATGGTTCTGATAGATCCACGGTGCTTTAAAGTGACGCCTTCTCCCACCTGCAAACAGCCCCAACTTCATGAAAGAAGCTCACTCTGCACTAGAATCCACTCATTATTTATAGGTAGTTTATGCACAGGTGATAAGCAAAAGTGTAGAATTGGTTTTGCCATCTATTACTTGTTTTTTCCTTGCACTACCATTCTGCTACAAATTCATACTCCTTGGTTTTCAATCTACTTTCCCGGATCTTTTATTTATAGTCTGTGGATGCTTTTAGTCTCTCTTGGCATAAAACTCACCGTAAGATCTAATGTGAGGTTTCTAGCTTAAAAGGTCAAATCACCCCTGCATGAAATATTTGTGACCCTTCGCATCTCTAATTTTCACATTAAGGTATAAGAACTGCTACAGATATATGACAATTTTTTAATTAATCTTGATTAAACCTCATTACATTTCATGTGTCAGCAGGAGAAGAATTGCTGACCAGATCATAAAATGGTGTACAGAACCACACCGACCCATTCATTAAAGCTCATCTTCACATGTACCAAAACAACCAGACAGCACTTGGCAAAACATATGACAAAAATATAGAGGAGCTGTACCCCCAACAAGAACTGAAACACGTTTATAAATATGCAGAAAAAGAAAAACGCATCGCAAATAAAAAACGATTATTTGTTCCTCAGGTATGGACAGCCCTGCTGAACTACGGCTACGTAGGCTGCATCAGAGACCTGTTTGTGGACGGGCAGAGTAAAGACATCAGGCGGCTTGCTGAGGCCCAGCGGGCGGTCGGAGTGAAGCCTTCGTGCTCCAGAGAGCTGCCCAAACAGTGCCTGTCCAACCCCTGCCAGCACAACGGCAACTGCAGGGAGGGCTGGAACCGCTACGTCTGCGACTGCTCCGGTACTGGATACCTGGGGCGCTCCTGTGAGCGAGGTGAGAATGATGAGACGCTAGTGAGGAAGATGGTGAGAAATAAACTCTTCAACTGGACTCTTGGCAGGCTATTGTCACGCTCGTCGATGACAAACTCTCTTTCTCACAATAGAGATGAGTCAGATAACTAAAAACAGCCTCTAAACACCAACATTTTGTGAAAGATATTTCAAATGTCATGATGTAAAATGCAGCCTTAATGACAGATATGTCATTTGTCATCCTGAGAATAATGCCTATGGATTGAGTGACAGAAGACGGACGATAAAGGACGGAAAGTCAGAAGTAGTCCTAGTCAGAAACACCCTCATGAACAGTCGAAAATACATTATGATCATCAGTTATACTGGGCCGTAAAATCTTTATTCATTATACCTTTGAGTTATGCTTTTATTCCTTTAAAAGCCCCATCCTAGCAGATTACATCAGCATGACAGTACTCGCTCTGATGTGCTAAAAAGCCACGCTCATAAAAATTTATGGTAGATAAAAATGTGACTAAAGTCCTTTTCAAATAAAAGAGCTGAAATGGAGTTTACCCTCAACTGCCTCTCTTCTGATGCGGAGAGGAGGGCAGAAGAAGAACGCAGTAGGTAGGGACAGATGCTATGCAGGCATATTGGTAGACCACCATTGAAAGTACTTTACAGAAAATTACATAAAAAAATAAATACATAAACAGTAAAATCACATTTAAAACAAACTGATAGATAAGAAAAGATAAATTTAACTGTATTCTGTATATATCAAGTGCTAAGGAGCATTGAAACTAGATGCTGCCTCTCTTTCTTTAGTTCTGGTCCTGTGAACACTGAGTGGCCTCTCTTGACCTGAGGGGTTTAGATTAGAGATTATTGACCAGTAATTAGATTTCAAAGTCGACCATTTTCAAACAGGGAGCCGGTGCAGTTACTTAAGGTCTGCTGGGATCTATTTTCCTGTTGTTAACAAACAAGAGGAAATTCTGACTCATTCCACTAATTGATGTTTCAGACACACTTTGTGATTGAAAGGGATTGTGTTTGTGTCCTGATTAAGAAATGCAATGTTAGAATACATATGGCAAGAGAATTAGCGGTTCTTCATAATCCGAGCAAAGGGAAGATCTTAGATTAGGGGTCTGCGATTTGTGGCTCCAGAGTCGCAAGTGGCTCTTTGGACCTTCCATAATGACTCTTAACAACTTTGGCAAAAATTTAAATGAACTATTTAATGTTTTTAAAAACGGATGCAAATTTTTTATTGCTTTATTATTTTTTTCGGCAATATATACACTGAATTTTCACAAAAAATTACACTAAAAGTACCAATAATATGTTTTTAGATCTGTTTTTCTTGTCATTAAGTTAAAATGTGCTTATTTTAAAAGAAAACGGACATCTTTAGAACATAAAGATAAACATACTGAAGTAGATATTGTGTTTTTCAAAAGTTATGTAACATTTGCAAATCTAAATAAGTTTCATTTGGCTGTCCTGAGAGCAAAATGTCAATTTAAGTTGAAAAGGTTGCAGACCCCTAATCTGGATATTAAATAAAAGTATCCCGAGAATTAAGCTTTGAGGAACCCCAAATGTGAGTTCTGATTTTTTTTATTATTGCTAAATAAGACAAAGGGGTCCTTCTCTGCTAAATAATAACCTTAACCAATTTTGCACACAACCAAGTCCTGCTCCAATCCACTAATCGGTATGTTTTGATCAAGTGTGTTAATTGTGTTGGTATAAAATGCTCAGCAGCAAAATAATAATAGAAGATCTGGTTTAATCTCTTTGGCTGCATCTGTTTTTCTATTTTATTCAAAAGTACACATTTTCTGTGTTGGAGGCAGAGTAGTAAAATGCAGGCAGAGAACGGAGAGGAAGGAACAAAGGTGAAAGAAAAGTGGTGGGAGGAAGCAGAGCTGCAGACAGGGCTATTGGACGGCTATAGATGTAGTGACTGGGAATCGATGAGAGAGGAAATGTGCAGAAAGCGGGGAGCGGGAGCCATGACAGAGAAGGGAGGAGAGAAGGAGGGGGAGGATTCACCGGGTTGGAACCACCATATGACAGAGTGTGAGATGGGAATAGAAAATCTGCCTGAGAGGGAGAGAGTTATGAGAAAACGTATGAGTTCACATCGAAAGCGAATCGACAGAGGGACTGATAGAGGCCTGTTGGAAGAAGCGAGATGGAGTCAGACAAGAAAAAAAAAATAAGGACGAAATGTTGTTTGTGTCACAACCAGTGATGCGTCTCAAGTGATGATTGTACTATCATCTAACAACAGATATACAGTGCACACACAAATGCACACAGGCTTCCTGAAAGGTGTTGATATGAAAATGTTTTATTTCAGAGGACTAGAATCTGAAGCGAGCCCTTCTCTCCTGTTTTCCGTTGCTCTTTCTTCCTATCTTTATCTTTCTTCATCCCTCTCTGTGTGCACTGAGGGGTCACTAACTGGTGGTTCAGTGGATTGAGGAAGCACAGATGGAGAAGCAGATGGAGGGAGTGATTGCCCGTGTTTATGCCTTCTACCTGCGGTTTCTCCATCCCTCTTTTTTTCTTCCTCATTCTCCCACTCTCTTTGTTATCCCCTCTCTCTCTCTCTACTTTATTAAACAAACACAGTGACTGCTTAGGCACAGAGGTTTTTTTAATTTCACCACGTATTTTGAGTTTCATCTTACCTTTCTTTCGTATGATGACAGAATGAGTTAAGAGAATAACAAAAGTATATAAAATACTCAATTCTGAAGCTATTAGGGTAGGCTGTCAAAATAGAAATGTAGTAAGTAATTAAATAACATTTAAATGTATTCACTACTGTTATCTGTTCCACTATGCATAAAAAGCTTCTTCTCGGTCGCAGTAGTAAGATTTCACAATGAAAAATTAGGAACTATGACGTGACACAGAGGCCCTTTTTAAAACAGACAAGTGTGTTGATATCATGTGCTTTTTCTCAACTGATCTGTGGAGCTTCAGTGGTTTATTTTGCTAATATAAACTATTTTTAGAGGTATTTATAAAAACAGATGTAGTTACAGTAATTCCGACCAGGCATAACCACAGTTTGACATCAGGACAAATCAGGTGATACCTGAAACCTGACTGGACCAAAAACATCTTTTCTATTTTATATAGGTATATTTTTATATCTACCCAGATATAGATACACATAAAGTACCACCAACACATTGAGGAGAGACAATACATAAAAAAAATTATAGCATACTGAATTGAAATAAAGGAGTCTATTGCACTCATTTGCATTTGAAGGATTTGTGGATAACAGACCTATGACTGCATTTTTTCTGATGTAAATATCTACATACTGTAATGCACCAAACGGTGTAATTTAAAAGTGAATAGTGTAAAAGTATGTCAATAGGTGTGACTTAGTTTCTCTTCATCCAGACTTAAACAACTCTTAGCACTGCCACAGAAAGTAATTTTAACCATCCTTTTACAGCTAAGAACTAAAAACATGCTGAAA
This sequence comes from Brachyrhaphis roseni, assembly GCA_903066815.1. Lineage (NCBI taxonomy): Eukaryota > Metazoa > Chordata > Actinopteri > Cyprinodontiformes > Poeciliidae > Brachyrhaphis > Brachyrhaphis roseni. Next base: position 36,144 of record CAEFZY010068140.1, read on the forward strand.
ATATGAAATTGCTTAATTAAAACTGCATGTAGTTTGTAAAACAACTCAAAAAGACATTGTTTGCGCTGGAAGTGCTTTATATAAAAGTGCTGCACTTGGTGACAAGTCGTCACAGCAAAAATCAATCTAATGTTCACCCTCTTCTTTATTTAGTTCACTTGTTCAGCTGCTTGTTAACAAATAGTGAATCAGCCAATTAGATGATGACAAATTGCTGAAGTTCAAACTTCAGAACGGGAAGAAAATCAGATGTAGGTAACTTTTAGAGCATCATTGTTGTTGGTGGTAAGGGTGGACATTTCTCATATAGTTTATCACTTACCATAATAAATTTCTTAGTATGATGAAAATTCATTGTTGTCACAATAAATTCCAATCACTGATGTTTAGAATGACTAAAAGCCATCCGTATTGTCGGGATTGTTAGTTTAGAAAATTGAGGGTACAGTTCATACAGGATCATCAAAGTTGAGAAAAACAGATAGACTTTCCCTGGGCTGACATAAAATCAACATACAAACAGAGATCAAACCTTCCTGGTATCAATGACGTGATTAATATATATTGATTGTTTTTGCAGGATTTAAACTTGTTACTTAACATATCATATATCGAAATGATGGGTTGGGATCTGCTCACCAGAGATAAGGTTAGACAGAAATTAAGATATAAAGTCATATTTTGCCTTAGAGTCACGATGAGGTCCTTGACACCAGGGAAAATATTGGATGCCACTCTTTGTTCCTTATTCTTCCTGGTTTGAACCATTTAGTGGAAGCTACAGGCGTTTAATGGTTTGTGACACAGCCAGTGTGCATTTTGCTGTCGCTTTCTTTTCCATTTCCTGGCATAAATAGACCTGCACTCTTCCTTCTCACTGACTCTCCATCCTCTGTTTGGCTGGTTTTGAGTCAGGTGCTGTGGTTTGGAAAATTTTGTCAGCTGTCTCGCTTATCAAAAATGTATGCACGTGTGCGCCCAAGTGGGTGTATGTGTGGCTGTTAGTTATGTTATCTGTGATATAACAGGCCAACCACCTTCTTTTTTTTTCGTCAAGTTAATGAGGATTCATTTGCATTTTAGCCAAGAGCTTTGCTGCCTCTCCCTCGTCTTTTTCCTCCCTTTCGTGCTCTGTCCTTATTTTCTCTCCCCCTGCTCTCACTTTACTAAACCCCTCTCTGTTCACACTTAAATTCACTCACTTATTCTGACATGCACACACACACTATCTCTCTCTTTCCCTCCTTCTTAGCTCATCAGTATTCATGACGCCTTACTCCCTTCCTGTTCTCTTGTTTTTTTTCTGGTTTTTTTTTTTGCCTCAGCTTCAACCGTCTCCCACAGAAACAGGGTGAGCGAATCCAAAGCATAAATTGCGTGGAGAGATATATGGGGAATGAAAGAAGGAGGACAGGAGATAACGATGCAGATGCATGGAGAGCGCATGTAGTTGTGTGGATGTAATTGTCCAATAAAAACAGGGACTCTCGAAGGTAAACAGTTTAGCAGTTGGGGACTGGCCTCAGCAGGTAGCAGGGAGAGAAGATTATGAATATGCAAATGAGTATGCAAAAGACATTAAAGTGGGATCACCTGAGCTTGTTACATTATGACTCCGGGGTCCGGGATGTCAGCGGCGGTGGCTAACACACTCGGCACCTTGCATTTTGATTTAAGCGGATAATGGGGCCAGACAACCAGCTGCAGCTATTTTTGCACCCTCTCCTCCAAGGCGAGGGAGTGATGATGAATCAGGGTTGGGAAAGTGACGGGATAATTTTGTCGGAAGCAGGTTTTGAGTCTCAACATGTCGCGACGGGGGAAATAAGGGAGCGCGGCAGTACCGAAACATACTTTGTCATGTTTAAATCTGATTCACTCTTTGTCAGAGAATGCTTTTGTGCTTTCTCTTCCCCTACCTTGTGTTTCTTCTCCCCTCCGTCAATCACCGCTCTGCCATTTCTCCGTTTTGTACGTTTCCTGCACAGATGCGACCATCCTCTCCTACGACGGCAGTAAGTTTATGAAGGTGCAGCTGCCTGTGGCGATGCACACTGAGGCGGAGGACATCTCGCTACGCTTTCGCTCCCAGCGGGCCTACGGCATTCTCATGGCAACCACATCCCGGAACTCGGCAGACACCCTTCGTCTGGAGCTGGACGGCGGCCGAGTCCGACTCACTGTAAACCTAGGTACACCCAACCGCACCCATATGTACAAATACACAGCAGAATCTTAAATTTTAATTACCTGTCAGGGGAATGCAGCTGACACCAGCCTTATGGCTATTTCCTGCACAGATTTATATGTTGAATAATAATCTGTTTTACTATTCTGAACAAATCTAGAAAATTCAGCTGTATCTGTGGTAATTTGACTCATTCTTGACAGAGTTACACACTTTGGTAGGAATTTAAATTTGTTCCTTGGTGAAGATCTATAAAAAGCTTCAACATAAATTTATCTTTTATCACAGTGGCACAGTCCCAATTATGTTACTGCTGTAAAATCCAACCTTTATTTTGAGGACATTTATACAGTGGAAATCCTAACTGTTTTTAGCAAAATCATAAACTTTTAAATCTTAAAAGACGCTCGTAACACTTTCTACGTGTTTTGTATCTGTGGGCATCTTGTTAAACATGTCTGTGGTGATTCTTCTGTATGTTTTGGATCGTCAACCTGATCAAACATTTTCAGTATTCTTGCGGAGGCCACCAGATTTTCACAGAATATGAATCCCAGGGCCTTTGAAAGACAAACAGGCCCAAAGCATCATGCATCTTCCACCATACTTAACAGTGGGCATGAGATGTTTCTTCACAGATTCATCCCTCAGGAGTCGGCAACCTGTAACTCCGTAATTTACTTACTGCAACCTATTTAGTCGCTGAGCTAAATAGGTTGCAGACCAATGCTCTAGACCCATCAAGTGTTTAACTGCTATAGTCTGATCTGAATCAGGTAATGAGTCTAGTTAAAGTTTCAGCAAATTTTAGCAAATTGGTGAACAAAAGATACCAGTTTTTACAGTTCACTAACAGTGAGTGAGCTTTGGAGATTCTTTTATTATTCATTAAAATGGTCTCACTGTGAGTGGTAGCAAATTTAATTTGCGTCATGGATCATAAGTCAACTTCTAAAATTATCACACATCTGCCTTAATTGGATGCTGTTTTCTCTTGTCTTTCCCATTTTGAGAGGTGGCTGAAAGAGGCCGACCTTTGTTCCATGCAAATTTATATCCCAAGGAAACAGAAAGTCATTAATTAGTAATTAGAAGTTCCTGTTTAATGTGCATAAGTATAAAATAGACATGCTTCAGCTGCATATATTTTAAAGCTATTGTTAGTTAAACAGTAATTGTACAACTGATTAAAAAAACATTATTCACCAAATCAAGATGCATTTATTAAGATTTTTTCCCTAAATGGATAAATGTTCTCAAATTAAAGGTTGGTGCAAAAAGAGTTTAAGATTTTAAATTTATCTTAAGGTTTTATACACACCTTTGCCAGGAAGGCCAATTTATGTGAACCAGAGGTGTATTTTATCATCTGCACGTTGCTCACGTTGTATAAATACACACCAACAAGTACAGTCGAACAGAGGGTCAAGCCTTGAGCTGCATTCTCTCTGCTCACTCCCAGCAGACCTGTGCATCCCCAACATCCTCAAACTTCTCAGAGCAACAACACACAACTAGTTAACTTCACAAGTACAAGAAGCTCATTTTTCTACTTCATTTCAGTCTTAGTTTGCACATGAGTTTAAATGCTTACACAAAGTAACACACACACACACACACACACGTCCTCACAGAGGGGTGCATGTGTTGGTCTCTGGTTGTCTGCAGCCACGTCTTTTCTGTGGTTGACGCCACACGACACACCAAGGCATCGTGGGTTATAAAAAAGAAAAAAGGAGAGTAGGTTTAATCTTCCAGGCTTTTTGTGAAGGTTATTCCTCTAAAGGGGCGACTAAACTTCTGGCATGTGTTTGGTGTAGCGGCAATCAACTACTTTAATTCATTAAATAGTCAATAAAGCGATAAGTCTCATAGGTTACTAAAAATCCAATCAGTCTCATAGTCTGTCAATAAAACTAATTGCAGATAATGGGTAAAATTTACCTTTTTATTGAGTTAATTGCACTTAAAATAGAGGAAGTTCTATCATTTTCATGGTTAATATTAATTGAATGAATCAATATAGAAAATTAACAGTTTATTGGTCCCTGAAGACAAATGAGATCAACTAATCATTTAATGTCTAGATACTACTGATAAAACAAGCTAGGATGGACATAAACTAATTACCTAAAAACAATTAAGGCATTTTAACAAAAAACAAATGCATGTTTATACAGGAATTAAAGCTGATTAAACACCTTAAAGTTATCAAGAATTTGTTTCACACAAAGATGTCAAGAGGAAGGTTCTTTTAATGGTCTAATTCAGACTTTTATGACCTATTTTAATGGTCGAAGAGGCAGATAATCCTTCCACATTCAGTTTCAGAATAGCATATATAGGAGAGTGTAAGACATCTTACTTTGGTCTGACACCCACCAATGAAAATCTAATGTCTTTTGGAGGGAAAAACTGCATAGCTGGCCAAGTGGAGGGTTTATCTGATTCAGAACCAGATGACATGCCTGGAGAAAATTCCTGTAAATACATATCCGACTTGTGTGTTTTACAAAAATCAGGTAATTATTGTAAAGGTGCTGCACGATATTAGAAAATCATACATGTAGGATAATATTAACCAATACTGCAACGATTATGTCAGGTGCTTTAGATCCCAGTTTTCTTCACTTTTCCCATTTGTGTCTGTCAGCATTTTGGGAACTATAGTCTGCATCAGCTGAGGGCATTTATCATAGTGATACTCCACCCATTAAAATTATCCTATAATGCATTAACATGAAATATGAGCACTCAGAACTCTAAAAATATAATAGTTATTGCAGCCCAAACAGTACTTTGTAAAAGTATTACCTATTTCTTGTGCAGCCTCAAAGAATGATCACTCTGGCTTCTTTGATTAACTAAATTGTGTCACAGGGAACAAAGCAACCAATCAGGAGTGGATTTTGCTGCAACCATGGTAACTAATTATTGTGAAAGGGAATATCACATTTCCAAATTTGAATTGCCTCTTTAACATCAGATGAACAAAGCTTGTGCAGATGCAGCGTGTCAATAAGAACCTGGGTCACAATAATTTCGATTACTATACAAGCTAGATGGTAAAGCATCTAGGACTGTTGGAGACAACATGAATTATCTTCAGAAAATATTCTATATTTTCAAAAAGCTTTTCTAATGGAGAAACTTGTCTAAATCAGAAAACCCAGAAAAACAAAGAGTCATTCGAAGGCCGAAATACAAAAAGTTGGTTCACGCTACAGCTGTCAATACAAAAACTGACTCACATGACCCATCTCACTCTAAAGCCGTCGCTCAGGCCAGTGCAGCCAGTAACCGTGCTGCTTTACGCCCAAATTGAAACATTCCGATTTTTCTCCAGACTTACCAACAAATTTCACGCTCGGAGGAGATGAATTTTGCAGCACACTGTTATAAGAAAACACAGAGTCCATTTTATGGTCCAGTGAGTGTTTCCTCAGCAGTGTATTTGCAAAGCGTACGCGCAGGGTGTGTCGACGTGTGCGTCCCCAGGGCGTGGGGAGTATATGTATGTGTGTGCAGCATTAACCCTCTGCTCTGCTCTCCCTCCAGACTGTATCAGGATAAACTGTACAGCCAGTAAGTGATCCTCCATCTCACCTAACTCCTTCCCTCCTCTTCCCCAGTATGTATGTATATGTGTGTGTTGTAGAGAGTGCTTTTAATATGTCCAACTAGTTTTTACTCCTTTTGTCATGTTCATCTGATTCATCTCAATCTCTTATTCAACCATCTTTGTGCCATATGTCTGCTTGCAGATACACACGCGTGATATAGAACGAAGGCAGTGGGAGTTGAGTGTGTGCATGTTAGGTTACACTGCAGGGAGAGGCACGATAATTTTTTTTTGCTGAGGGCCGGGGTTTTCCAGGTCAGCCATTTTAGCTGAGAAGGATAGATGGAGGAGAGGATGTGAAGAGAGTGTAAGTGAAAGAAAAACGGGAGAAAGAGGAGAGAAGATGAGTAGGAGGGGTGATGAGGAAATTAAGAAGAAAGGAGAGGAAGCAGGTGGATGAGTGAGCGACTTCTCCTCTCGCTTGTTGTTTTACCTTTAAACACACAACCTATTGTTGAACGCTGTTTCCTTTTTACTGCCCACACGAGTCGGTGCATTTTTCTGGCCGATGTTTCCGTCCGTCCCGCTGCGATCCGAGCCGAGTCCCCCGAAGGAGTTTTAATTCCCTCACGTGGAGTTCCTGTCACGACCGCGGAGAAGGAGCGAGATGGAGTAAGGAGAGCGTTGGGTTGGGTGGGGGGGAGGCGAACACTCCATGACGGCAAAGAGGTGGTGAAATGGACGACTGCAGTTGCCATAGAAACCCTGCTAGCCACACAGCGCTGCCGTTCCGAATGTCTGCTGGCCAATTTTAGACCGGTCGTCTCAATGAAGATTTCAGTAGGCAGCCGCTTTTCTGGCACACTGTGCATACAATAAATTATGCATATCATATTCAAGGGGGGAAGAAGAAATTTATTTAACAGCCAGGCGCCACTGAAACAGTCCACTCAGCAGTCAAATAAAAGCCTCGGCATTGCAGAGATTTGAGGCTTATCGTTCAGGAAAAAAAGCCATTTGTTATTTAGAGCTAATGAAATATGAATTGCTTTTCTCCATTTTGTTTTCATTATTCCCCTCCTCTTATAATCCTCGGTGGTTTATTTTATTTGCTTTGATTTGTGTTTCCTCTGCAGCAAACAGCCGACAGACTGCAGACAGTCTATTAGTCTCAACTCATCATGTTCGATGCCCTTTTAACTCTTACCCAAAAATAGGTGCATGTTTGTCTGCTCCTAGGTTGAGACAGATCACTGCCTCGCTCTCACTTCAGTCTGCTCATTCTCAGCGTATTCAGTTACATGTGGAGACCCACACACACACATGCATCAACTCACACATATTCTCCTGCCTTACTCCAGTGCTAAGCAGTGATCCATGGTAACTGGATGAGATGCATTGCCCAGAGCACAGCTGAGTCTCCTCAGGGGAACCCTGTGTCCTCTCTTAATGCACAACGCGCTCTTTCAGCTCTGCAAACGCACACTCGGCCGTTTCACGCTGCCACTTCCATTCTGATCGACTTCTCATATTTGTTTAATTAAGTTTGCTTGTCAGCATTTCTCTCTACCTCCCTACCTGCGAGTTTGTGTTTGCTTGCGTGCCTCTGTGATTGATGTAGACATGCTTGACATTTTCTGCAGCAGAATCTGTTCGGGTCAGTTTACTTCTCACCTCCTCTCGCCACCCCACCGTCATTACCTCCTATAGGTCACTGTAAGCAGATTCAGTCACACCTCACGAGCCCAAAGCGCTTCTGAGAAGGAAAGGGACTTCTGTGTGTGTGTGGTGGGGGGGTGTCGTGTTCAAGGTTGGAGGGGCGGCTGTAAAGTGTAGAGCAAGGGGACGCTGTCAGTCTGTCAAATGTGTGCAGTCAAGTATGTGAAGATATGAGGTTGTAGATGGACAGGGAGAGAGACATCATGCAAAGACATCACGGCTTCTTTCATTTTGCTGCACATCAGCACCTTGGAGAGCACTCTGTTGCTCCTCCGTGAGTGTAGTGCCACCTTGAGGCCTGCCGAAGCAATGCGCTCCTGGTGGAAAGCTAATTAAAATTGCATTTTCTTGTAAAAGTATTCGTACCACTGGAGCGTTTTCATATTTTTCTACCTTTACTACTACAAACATCTATGTATTTTATCAGGACTTTTGTGATTGATTAACCCAAGGTAGAGGATAATTATTAAGCGGAAGAGAAATTGCATGCTTTTCAGAGTTCCCTTTATTCTCGTACCCCAAAATAAAATTCACCATACTCAAATGCCTTTAGAAGTCACACTAATTGCAAATAAAGTCCATCTTCATGTAATTTAATCTCAGTATAAATCCTGTCAGCTGTTCTGTGAAGGTTTCAGTGGTTTGTTAAAAAACATTCAAGAAAAAACTGCTTCATGAAGACCAGGAAACACAACCGACAAGTCAGGGATAAAGATGTTAAGATCTTAAGGCATTTGACATTTCACTGGTCACTGTTCAACCTTTCATCTACGAAATATAAATAGTATGACACAACTGCAAACTGACATAAAGGGGCAAACATCTGGAAGAAGATGCTCTATTCGAATGAGACCAAAATTGAGAAAGCGAAAACTGCTTTTCACCGTAAACACACCATCCCCAGAATGAAATACGGTGGTCACAGCATCATGCTGTGGAGAGACTTTTCTTCAGCAGGGACACGAAGCCAGCTGGGCTTGATGGGAAAATTAAGGAAGCTTAGTAAAGACTCACAGCTTCCATCTTAGGCATGTATTAGAATAGCCCAAAGTTCAGATTTAATCTGATCTGTATCAAAAGTTGAGAATAGAGGATTTTAATCCATCCTTACTTTGCTTGAGCTATTTTATCAACAAATGGACAAAATGTTCAAACTCTATTTGTATAAAGCCAGTCAAGGAACACCAAAATAATACCCAATACTACAAAATATTAACCCAGGGAGGTTGAATACAAATACAGTACAAAATAGGTGCTTTGGAATTAGAAACTACTTTGTATTTATCCATCATAAAATCACATTAAACTGTCATTAGGTTTGTAGTGGTGAGAATGTGAAAGCGTTCAAGTCCCTGTAGAGTGTGTGAAGGGTTTGGGGGCAGTTAAAGCAGGTATGAGTGTGCAGTGTGTGTGTGGGTTGTAGGTGGTCATGGCGATGTCGTTTATTCACAGATGGCTTGTCTTAGCCTGGGCCTGTTGTGACTCACAGCCTCCATCTTAGGCCCCCAAAGCATTGCCTTATGTTAATCTTTCAGTCTATGTGTCTCATCACCTGTCTCTCTGCTGTGTCTTAAAGGAGACATGTCTGTCTGTCTGTATGAGATGGCACAGAGGTGTTTGTCTCCCCAGGATATGTATGATTCCTTACCCCTCTTCTCCCAGCTTCCATTTCCTCGAACTTCTGTCCTCATTTTTTTATTCAACCTGCCTGGCTTTCTGCTTTCTCTCCTTCTGGTTTTCTTCTCCTGTCTCTACAACTCTTTTTCTCTCCACGTCTTTGTGCATGTGGTTAATGGTGCTCTGGGCTATGTGTAGGTAAAGGCCCAGAGACAATCTTTGCTGGGTCGGGCCTCAATGATAATGAATGGCACACGGTGAGGGTAGTCCGACGCGGCAAGAGCCTCAAAATCACCGTGGACGACCTGCAGACTGTCGAAGGTAACCACTGCAGCCTTGTAATGTGCAAAGGTTTTTCTTAACATTATACTTTCAAGGAGACGGATTGTTTAGCATTTTTTAAGGGTCTTAATATCACTACATGATTTCTGAAGGTCTTTCAGCTTTTTTCTTTGGACAATGGCCGCTTCTTCATTAATTTCAGTTTCAGTCCAGTAAGTTGCCATTTTCAGAGGAATGCATGCTAGTTAATTCTGACTTTTAAATCATTCAGGCTTAAAATCTGTCACAAAATGGTGGAAAATGGACGAGAATAGGACCAAAATTGTAAGATCTCAGCGGCACAAGATGACTGAAACCAAAAGTAGATAAAGACTAAATCAAAACTGAAGCCACAAACATTTAACCAGTCCTCCCAACTACAAAATGCTGACATTCAAATAGAAATATTGACTTCGATGTGTGAAGCACAGGCCGGGGAAACAGGCAGCCTGACGAAAGTAGACCATATATACACACAGTCAGGCTGACGAGACACAGGTGCAAACACTGAAGACAATAATAAGGAAGACAAGTAGTGAAAATTCAACTTAGACTTTTCCAAATAAAGCAGGAAGCCAAGTTTCTCAAAAATAACACAATACAACTAAAGGTTAAAGCCGTGGTGAAATCTGGGAACAAAAACAACAGCATGACAGAAATGTATCTTGAGTTATGTCTACATTTAGAATCTCAAAATCTAGTCCTGGAAGGCTAGTATTCTGCAACTTCTGGATGTGTTTCTGCTTTAACACTGCTGATTTAAATAATTAGGATATTAACAGGAGGCGCATGATCACATGCTGAGGAAGTAAAGGCTTTGGACCAGAAATGCATCCAAAAATTGCAGAACACCTGCCCCTCGAGGACTTAAATTGTAATTTTTGGCAGTTTCAGACTATCACTTTTAGACATTAAAGCTTAGCTAAATATAAACTTGACAGAATATTGTATTTAAGCACTAATGAGGTAATTCCCAAATATTTGATGATCAGCTGATCTTGGAGATACTTTTTTAAAAACAACTTTCACAGACTTCCAAGCAGGGGCCAGTTTTGCAATATAACATACTGAGATTTTAAGAAGTTACATTTCAAAACCACTAAAGCACACTGGAAAAGAGGCAGTATTTATCTTGATAAACACTTCAACTTAGGATAAGTTGAAACACAATGCACCACAAAAAAGAGGTGTTAATGCAGCAAAATAATCCTTTTTTATTTGAGCTGCTATTTTTGTTTAAAATAAAAAATACAGAAAAATCAGCCAAAGTCCAAAGAAGAAACTTTAAAGATCTTGAAAATGTACAACATATTGCTGATCCCTTTAAAGCGGCGGTGTCCAAAGGAAATAATGTCTACAGGCCATTCGTGGCTCTTAAAATTATTTGGATTGGTCCCCAACCACAAGTTAAGAGTGATAAAAATTTGGTCAACAAAATAGAAAATAACTAATGATCGCAAAATCTGCAAATAGTCTGTTTATCTTTTAGTAAGCCCACAGTCTGAACAAAGTTTTTTTTTATGTTATGCATCTTTAAGGATTTATAGATTTCATAAAAATTTTGTTTATTATCAAGCAGGTAAAACAAAATCACAAATAAATTTTTGCATTTTTAATTTAATGAATTTTGTGGCCCAAAAGAAGCTTAAATTTGCCAGTTTTGGTCCCTGGGGCAAAACATTTGGACATCACTGCTTTAAAGGATTTCAGGAAGGTTTGATTTCTTTTGAACAAAATATAAAGATGTAAATTTTATAGTATAGTGATTGGTTGCAAGTATTGGTTCATGGGGGACATATTTAACTGTCAATGACACACAAAGTACAGTATCTGTTGTGTTGGAGAAAGTATTTGCTTTAGAGTAAATCCCCAAGCCCTCACCTCTGAAGTTTACCCCCCCCCCCACCGCCACCAGGTCAAATAGCGGGTGACCACACCCAGCTCGAGTTCCACAACGTGGAGACGGGCATCGTGACGGAGAAGCGATACATGCCCATCGTGCCCTCAAACTTCATCGGCCACCTCCAGGGCCTGACGCTGAACGGCATGCCCTACATCGACCTGTGCAAGAACGGCGACATTGACTACTGTGAGCTCAACGCCGTCATCGGCTACAAGAGCATCGTGGCTGACCCCATCACCTTCCGCTCCCGGTCCAGCTTTGTCACGCTGCCCACGCTGCAGGCTTACTACTCCATGCACCTCTTCATGCAGTTCAAGACAACGTCCCCAGACGGTCTTATTCTCTTCAACAGGGGAGACGGCAATGACTTCATAGTCATTGAGTTGGTTAAAGGGTGAGCTGAATAATAAAACTGTGGGTGATAATATGGAGTATCCTCTTGTTACTGTGATGTATTAACCTATACCACATAGAGTTGAAACTAAATATTTATAAACACTGAATAAAAACACACATTATCTTCTTTTCTCACTTTTTAACATTATATCAGGTGATTTTTTTCCTGGTTGGCATCAGTTAGGATGTAAGCATTTGGATTACATACATGTCCTTAATGTTGTAAAGGGATTTTAAATTTGGGTCAAACGTTTTACAAGTCTGCCACAATAGTTTGCTGGAGTTCTGACCCATTCCTCCTGACAGAACTGGTCATGTTTGTCCACACATCTTTCCATCGCTCCTTTTAAATTGTCTATAGAACTAAGATCAGGGCTGCATCAAGGCTGCTTTAAAACATTAACTTTGTTGTCCTTAAGCCACTTCATCCACTTAAAGAAGCCATTTGTGCTCAAGTCTCAACATTCTGGTAGATGTTTTCAAATATTGCCTCAATATTTTGACATAAAGCCATCTATTTTGTGAAGTGCACCAGTCCATCTTGCTGCAAAACACTCCCAATTTTTTATCCTGTACTTCACAACTGGGAGGGTGTTCTCAGACTTGCAAACTTCCCTCTTTCCCTCCAAATGTAAAAATGGTCATTATGGCCAAACAGTCCAGCTTTAATCTGGCTTTTTTGTGTTTCTTTTGGAGTAATGGCTTCCTCTTTGCCTAGTGGCTTTTCAGTCCATGAAAGTAGAGGACATGGCACACGGTAGAAAAATCACACTGTCTTCCCAGCTTCAGCAGCATCTCTACAAGGTCTTTGGCTTTTATTCTGGGATGGATTCGCACATTTCAGACCAAAACATGTTCATCTCTGGCACACAGAACCCGTCTCCTTCCTCAGCAGTGTGATAGTCGGACATTCCCAACATGTCTATACTTGCGTATAAATATTTCATATTTATTCCCATGCTGCTTTTAATGGTTTCTTTCTCCCTGAGTAGCATTTCAGCCTTTCTGTGAATATAACTCTCTTACTGGCTTCAATCAACGTCTTTACAAAGTCTTACTTTTGTTCAAGTGTTTAAAACCGGCATTTTGCGTTAAAACACATTTATCTCTGGGACAGAGGAGCAATCTCCTCGCTGGGCGATTTGGTGGCTGGACATTTCCATTATGTTCATACTTGCATTTAGGCGTTTGAACAGATGAAAGTGGCAATAGTACCCAATGCTAAACCAGACTTGTGGAAGTCCATAGATCTCTTCCTGGCCTTGGTTTTACTTTCTTTATTGTGCTTGATGTGTTACATTAAATTACATCCAAATGTGTGTCTCAACTACTGTGAATACATTACCTTACCAAGCCTCCTTATATGGTGGTTTAAAAGCCAAGTCTATGTAAATTCTGACTTTTAAAAAAGTAAAAGAAATATTTAAAGACATTCTCTATCAATATTTTGGCATCTAGAAAATCTAAATAATTTGGTCATCCTAACTGAGCTAAAACAGGAAAGTTTGGCTTGAGAAACAAGTGGTTGTGTCTTTTTATAAAGACTATGAAAAACTCTGGTTTATATTGTAAATGAAATCTTTTTTTTTTCCAATTTAAAGCGAGTTTGCCCTTGATAAAGAGAAAAGAAGTTGACAGTGAGGTTAAAATGGCCTGTAAAATGTACAATATAAAAAATGCACCAACCCAGCACCTCTTTTTTAAGTCTTGTAATTAAGCTTGTACAAGACAGTTAATAATGCCCCAAAGTGTGTGACCCTGTGTTGTTCTTCATCACAAAAGTGATTAATTTGCTTTCTCTCTCCTCCACACTCTGCTTAACCCCTTCTTTTCTCCATTTGTTCCCCAGCTACCTTCATTACATCTCTGACCTGGGAAACGGAGCGCACTTGATCAAGGGCAACTCCAACAGTCCGCTTAATGACAACCACTGGCACAATGTGCACATTTCCCGGGACACGCTTAATCTGCACACAGTCAAGATTGACACCAAAGTTACCACTCAGACCACAATGGGAGCCAAGAACCTTGACCTAAAAGGTACGAAAAAATAAAAAATAGTATATCAGGGTTAAGGTTGATGAAGCTTGCTACCTTGAATTATTAGCCGGACATTTCATAGAAGACTGTTTTGGCATTTAGTGATTAAACGCTCATTAGTCCTAGAATGATTGGAAGGTTAAAGGAGAAATTTGGGCTTTGAGAAATAGACAGAATAAGAGTCTGCCTACCACTCTTAAGTCAGCTAATTAACACCTTGCCTATCTTTAATTAGTGCAAAAACAAAGACTGAAACCAATTTAGTTATTTCTTCTACAGAGCTAAGTGGCAGACTATTCCCAACCAATCGGCTAAGAGAGTTTTTCTTCTTGCCTTTGGATAGAGTTAAGCTTCCTCTATCTATTATATTCCAGTCTTCGTGCTAAACTAAGTTAAGTGTCTCTAGGCACAAGCTGCATATTATCATACAGACATGAGAGCAGTATCTTTTTTTTCAGAGTTGCATTCATTAAAAAAGCAATTAACCATACTTCCCGCTGGAACATTTTTGGGGTAAAAGCATGTATAATCGATTAATTGTTTTTAAATTATTAAATCAAACTGACAGCTATTCACTGTCAATTTATGGTTCCTGCCACATAACTGCTAACTGCAACATGGACTGGTGTGAGATTCTGACACAATGATAACCTTAAGAAATACCAAGATTTAATTGTGGTTAAAATGTTTATATCATTTTAGAAAAGTTAACGATACTGTTCAATTATTATTTTAAGAACAGAACATCTACTGTTCTTATGCTGCTAACATATCAAAATGATACTGGTTTCAAACCACTGTCAGCTACTGGCATTTGGATGATCACATTTTAAAGCTCAATCAAATATCAGGAGGGATTGGCAATAAATCTTCCCAAAAACCACATTTATTATTGAGGATCTAATCATTGGCTTGACAATTATTCCAAAAATGTATTAGATTGTAAACTAAATGTGATTTTTTTTTTTTAGCATATTCATTTTGTTTCATTGCATGTTTAGTGTTATTTGACTTCATCCAGCTCAGCTGAATTTGAGCTGGGTGAAGTCACTATGCTGTTTGAGCAATTTTGGGTAGAACATATTTACAAACAAAGGATTTTTTTTACTCGTAAATTCAAAATGTATATTTTTTTTAGCATTTTGACTTAAGTACTGCTTTGAATAAATTGTCCTTTCATTAAATGGCCTTTGTTGAGTCTATATTCTCCAGTTATCAATTAATGAATTGCTCAATTATTTGCCGGTGATTATTTCAAAAACCGATTCATCACGATAAATCAGATTAATCGTTTCAGCCCTACTCACTGTAACCTGTATATTTTAAACCTGAATCCCAATAAATGGGCAAGATTTGTGTAGCGAGTGCATCATAAGTGATTCAAACATTTTCGTTGCATTGCCCAAGCATTGTGTTTCTGTTGCAATCTAAAGACTTTGGGTTGAGGAATCTTTTCATAATTCTTTCATAGATTAATTAATAGTAGATCAAGTAGCTTATGCTGCACCTTCTCCACAGGTGATCTGTACATTGGGGGTGTTACCAAAGAGATGTACCGTGAGCTGCCGAAGTTGGTTCATTCCCGGGAGGGATTTCAAGGTTGCCTGGCAACATTAGATCTAAATGGCCGCCTTCCGGACCTCCTTGCCGACGCCTTGACGACCATGGGGCAAGTGGAGAGAGGTTGTGAAGGTGAGGCGCCATGGCATCAGTTGTGTTGCAGCCCCCCATGTCCCTTCCTCTTTTGCTTTCAGTTTTCATTTAACTCACTGCTGTTACAATAACCCACTAACACAGGTTTCGTTCCACTAGCTGTAATTTTTACTCTCTATCTCTTCAGCCGGTCTTCTGCTTTTTTTTCTTTTTTTTTCTGCACATTGGGTTTTCTCTCTCAGCTCCACTCTTGCAGCAGTTCACAGGCATCTGTGTGCATTGACTAACCATCTAACTTGCTTGTTTGCTTTTTTGTTTGGCCGACAAAAGTTACATTGATGAAAGCTGACCTGCAAGGTATATCGCTTTGTGTGAGCATGTGGGACGTGTGCGTGTGAGCGACTGAGTGTGCTTAAAACTACCCAGTGATGTTTAGTGTTTGTGTGGATCACAGCGATCCAGAGTCAAAGGTCAGAGCTGATTTTTCCTCTCCTAACTGTTAGAGACATTACATCCGCTTGACTTGAGTTCCCCGCTATTCCAGTTTTCTGGCCTATTAACTGCATGCTTTGTACCCTTTTCCTAAAGACTTGTAGCTACAATTCAATACTCCACTGATGAATCATTTCACAGCCTTTCCTCCATGCCTCATGTTAGAACTTCAACGAGGGAATTAAGTTTCAAGGTTTGATGTTTTCTTCCTCATGAGGCACAAAGAGGAAACTGACAGAATGATGAAGACTGAGTATTGGGATCTATGCCTTTATAGCTAAACTCCTCCAGCCTCTGACCCAAACATCAAGTCTCACCACATGCATGTCCTCCTCATTTCACTCTTTTCACATGGTAACAATCCAGTTTAGGTTCAGTTCTCTTTATATTGTATTATAGCATCCTTCTATTAGTGAGTCTATCCACAAAATCCTTATAGGCATTTACAGTGCTGGCCACGTTTATTGATACCCCTGCTAAAAATGTGTAGAAAAGAAAAATAACATAAATTTAATTTCATTGCAGTAACTTAATATCACACTGAAAAAATTAGAAGAAAAAAAAAATCTACCTTTACTGTGATTATGTTTTTATTTATTTATTACAGGTGGCACACTTATTGGTAACCCTACTGGTCATACTGTGTACATTTTTACTTAGAACGTCTTGGTATTTCAACAAGTCCATGATGCTGTGCAGCGAAATAAAGTTTCTTCAAAGATTCATCACATAAACTAACAGTTATGATATATGAGTTGCTTTCCCTAGTTTCAAGCCCCTCTGGAGTGTTTATTGGGTCCAGTTTATGTCCCAGGTGGAGTTCCCTGGGTTCCACATTTCTAATCATAGAACCGTTTTATCTTGGGATTGATCCCAATACCAATATCCCTTAGCATCTGATTCAGATATTGGATGGAATGTTAGTAAACACTGTGTATTTTTACTTTGTTTTTTTAGTCTTTTTTATACAAACTTATTGTGGTTTTCTTTGATTTTGCTCCATTTCATTTTGTCTGTAAAACTTTTTAGTCAACTTTGGTTATTGCTATATAAATATTCATATTGAAATTAAATATTTCTCAAATTAAAGGTTGCATTTTTCTTAAATTTTCAGTGTGATAGTATTATTCAGATGCAATAAAAGATCAATTTACACATCTTTCCCAGGGGTACCAATAAATATGGCCAGCACTGTATATGATTAATTATGCCATTACATCACAACAGTTTACAACTTTCAGTCTGCAAAGTTTTTCAATTAAATGTGGCCCAAAAATAACAACACGTTCCTGTCATTAACAACAATGGGCTGCAGTATAAACCACAACAAAGTGTTTCTATGATTCTTTTCAACCAATTTTTTGCAACCGCCATGTCTGTCACTGCAGGTCCCAGCACAACATGTCAAGAAGACTCCTGCTCAAATCAAGGAGTCTGTTTGCAGCAGTGGGAGGGCTTCACCTGCGACTGCAGCATGACATCATACGCCGGGCCGCTCTGCAATGATGGTGACTATTCTCCTACATTCTGTCCTACAAATAAACCATGCAGCCTGTTAAGGCTGTAAAATCTATTTTTTCTTAAATATCTGCTTTATCTTGCAGATAGAATGTAAGATTTTAATTTAATATTTAGGTATTTATGTTTCTCTGCCTTTTTTTTAAAAGGATCCTTTTGCAAACTTAGCCAGATAAATGTTCACCTACTTTTAATAAACTGTATAATGGAGTTTTGGTATGCATTAATCAGAACCACCACAGGAGGGCGCTGTCAACTACTTCTAAAATGAAATAAAAACTCCAACCTCTTAAGTTGAATTCCTAAAAGTGCCGTGTTTCAAATAACAAAATCGCTGCACTAAATTCTTTAAACAGCAAATCAGGGGTGTCCAAAGTCGGTCCTCAAAGGCCGACATCCTGTGTGTTTTAGTTCTCTCCCTGGTTTAACACACCTGGATCAAATGATGGCTCGTTAGAAGGCCTAACAAGAATATTGACATGCTGAAAAGGTTGTTACTACCACCAGGGAGAGAACTAAGCCCTCGAGGACCAACTTTTGGCACCCCTGCAGCAGATTTTCCTCTGTTTCCTCATTTATAAGTGACATGCACAATAGTTTTGTTGTGCCCTCTGAGTAAAACAAATGCATGAGTTGGTATTTGCATGAGTCATCCCAGCCTCCTGCAGTAATGGTGAATAATTTGAGAAGCACAGATTTTAGATCTTATTCAAGCCTGTAGGAGGAACAGTTAAGCTGTGACATTTAAAACTTCTATTACATTTCTAATTTACCAAATGCTCCTTATTTGTGAAACATTTAGCACCATATGAGCGGTGGTACCATCCGCTATGAGGACTGTGATTTATGAACATGTTGGTTTTTCTCTGTGCTGTCCAGCTGGGACCACCTATATCTTTGGCCGGGACGGCGGCGTGGTGATTTACACGTGGCCGCCTAATGAGCGTCCCAGCACCAGGGCGGACCGGCTGGCTCTTGGCTTCAGCACTCAGCAGAAACACGCCGTTCTACTCCGAGTGGACAGTGCATCTGGCCTTGGAGACTACCTTCAGCTGCAGATAGTAAGACTACGCAGTCACTTTTAAGCAATAGCAGCATTTAGGCGTATGCAGATATTTTTTCTACATGCAAAACAAAAATTTAAAGTTTTATTTAATTAATTCAATTCAAGAAGTGGAGCTTGTTTATTTACATAGCACTGATTCAAAAGCATTATATATATATATATATATATATATATA
>CAEFZY010068141.1:0-33005 GCA_903066815.1 Brachyrhaphis roseni
AGAGCACAGAGACACAGAACTAGAAATAAATACACAGAGAACTCGAAAATAAACACAGAAAAACACGGATCATGACACTGTAATTTCCAACAGTCTGAATGGATACCAACTTTTCCAACAAGCAGTTTGCTCTGGGATGTTGTGTACGTCAAAATGTAACTTTCTGCGCTGAGTCAGTTTCGAGTGAGCGTTGACCTCCTTGCACTGATATGTGGGGGACAGAACTGCAGGGCATATGAACACTACTGATGTACTGGAGTACCATAAAAAGTCTGTTTTTTTCGTAAATGCCTAACAAGTGTTTACTTGTACCTAAGATAATTTTCTCATATATATCACAAAACATGCACACAATTTGGTTAATTGATGGCAAACGCATTTTTTTCAATCAACTTCATCAAAACACAAACTTTTGCTCTAAAGGGAATTATTCTGCCAAACAATAATTCATGCTACATTTATATTGTCAATCGTTGTGCACTAGCTTTCAAAATACTAGCAATTGCTGACTGCAGTGAAACAATATTTATGTTTTTGGTTTTACAGCAGTCAGCAACTAAATTGAAAAAAAAAAAAAAAAAATCTGTTTATCTTTTTATGTTGGTAGTACAAATAGCCTTAAAGCTGCAATATCTAACTTTTTTTTTTATTTTTTTTTTAAAGTTTTTTACGTATTTGTTGAAATTGTCACTATTTCATCACAGCGTAGTCTGAGATAGTCTGTGGAAAGATCGATCTTTTTCCTCCACCTGCTCCCCAAGCTACTATTGCCATCTGACCAAATGCGCCGCTCCTGGTCAAAAACAACCAGTCAGACAGGAGGAGGGTCTTAGTGCTGTCAATCAATCTCATGTACTCGTTTCTACATGTGGAAACAAGTTACCGTTACAGGAAAACAGTTTATTTTCTGCCATTGGTCATCATGCTAACTAGACTAAACATCTTAAAATAAAGAATGAGGTTCTTTATTTTACCTTTGTTTAAAGCAAAACGAATTGCTTATTTTAAACCAAAAAAAAAGAAATAAAACAAGCAAAATAAAAAATCAGAGTGTACTAAAGTTTAGTATAGTTTAATTGATCTTTTCACTATAAAGTATTAAATACTAGCATTTACATGGTTTGTGCAGTATAGGAATTGAGGGTGTGCTTATTTTTCTCCTATTGCATTTTGGCTTCATCTTTGTTTATTAAATAAATTTTTAGCATGTGATGTTTGGCGTTGAACTCATGGACTCAGATTCAAATGGTTTCAGGGTAAAAACCAGATCGTTTAGACATTTAAAACCTAAAATTAACAGAAAGTGAACCTTCTTTTCATCATCGCTTCTAAATATTTCAACTAAGTCAAGTTACATTAAGATTGACGTAATTTAGCTGAAATTTTCAGCTTTAAAAAGTTGTTTGGCAATGCATTTTCTGGCCGTTCTGAGGTCTGAACACACCAAGAGACTCACCACAGCTCTGAAGCGGCGGATTAATCAGTGCCAAAATTCCTGGAGCCACACTTAAAAAGCAGAAAATATTAAAACATCTTCTAGGGAAATAGGAAAGTCATTACCATTAATGCCAAACCCTGTCACGGCACTGTGAAGAGGCGCCCAGGAGCGCCTGGTAGGGCTGACATAAAAAAATAAAATAAAATAAATGTTAAGAATGAAGAGCTGCTAACCACGGAGAACTCAAGAACACAACCCAGGTTTATAAACTATTGCAAATTGGCAGGAAAAGAGAGGAGCGGGTAAGAAGCCAGAGGAGACGTAGAAAAACAAAATGGCTCAGTGAAACTAGACATGGATGGGATGTCTAGTTTCAGATGACTTTACAGCTGGAAAAGAGAAAACATGAAACAAAAACAAACAAAAAAACTGAACAGATTGAGAACAACCATCTACAAAGTCCAGAAATAAAATTTTATCATCAGTGTGTGACTCTTTTATCTTATTTTGAAAAACAAATGACCGACTCTGGCTCTCGATTCCAACAAGTGGGTTGCTACCAAAACGGATCCTGTTGGGCTCTGATTGTGTGTTTAATTAACTCACAGATTAATGGTTTTATTAATGTGATTTATTTTACCTTTTTACATATTTATATTGTTATTGTATTTTTGATTTTTCTCACTGATTTATTGAATTCCTCAGCAGTTTGATCCAATTATTATAATTGACGTTGAAACTGATTGTGTGTAGAACGTTAATCTTCAGGAATAGTTCAAAGAAGTTCATTATGATTTTTAAAACACTGATCAGAAAGAAAATATTTGATGGTTACAAATAGCTTCAAATTGTGTTGCACCTGTTTTGGTTTCAGATTGTTCTCTTTGTTTTTATGTTTGTCTTTAGTGAATTAAATATAAGATGTGACATGCTTTGGGATTTTTATGTTTCGAACTACTTTGTGAAGTAGTTTAATTTGATGCGGAGGTCATGCATAAATATATATGAGGACATGTCAGATAGAAAAAAAAGGAGTACAACTTTGACCTTTTATACTCAGAAATTCCCTGGTTTCTCTAGAAAGTTTCTGAATTTCTTAAATGTTCTGATTTTTATTTATTTTTTTTAATTTCCAAATTCCAAAACTCAGAAATTTCCAAGGTTTTTCTACAAACTTTCTGACAATAATCTCAACATTTTTGATTCCATTTCCAAAAAACAAAAGTTTCAACTTTTGGAACTCAGACACTTCCAGGTTTTTTCTAGAAAATTTTCCGAGATTCCTCTTAACATTTCAGCGCTTTTCCTTGAAAACGTTCCACTTTTGAAACTCAGACTCAGGTTGCTCTAGAAAATTTCTTAGATTAATCTAAATTTTTTCTTCTTCTTGCAAATCTTTAACTTTTCAAGCTCAGAAATTTCCTTGTTTTCTTTTTCCTGGAAAATTTAGAATTTTCTTCTATGTATAAAGTCGTCATACGCCATCCTAAATATAAGCTTGGAGCTTTTTCTGCCTGAACCGTTTCAGTCAAGTTTTTTAAATTGTTGCAGTGTTTTCAAGTATGGAGAACAAGTAATTTGATTAATTTTTTTAAAAAAAGAAATCACTCAATACTATATATTATTAAAGTCTGTTTTAGAATTAGAAGAAGGCAGCAGCAGAGTCCGAGCGATCTCAATGTGGTGACATATGGGAGAGGTGCGCCTCAGGTTCCATCTGAACAGGTGGAAGAGCCAGCCTGTGGGGACCCTGGTGTCCAAAGGGTGGACTCCCACAGTGATCGGAGATGCCCCTTTTGGCACAGGCCCACTCCCCTGCCGCCTCCGCTCCCACCGCCTCAGGATGTGCCAGGAAAGTGGCAGGTTGCATGCCAGGGCGCGGAGCCATGTCTCTGACTACTGCCAGGTTGTCCGAGCGGGAGGCCCAGATTCAAAGAAGCAGCTGTGTGTTTGATCTGTCTTGGGGCGAAAAGGTTCCAAGGAACAACCTCATAGTAATATTATCATTAGATATATCAATAATTAAACGTGAACCCAAGCAAACGCGTTGGAAAAGACTGCAACGCGGGAAAACCCCGCGTGGCATTGATCAAAACGTCTGATGAACGAAAATCAGTTAATGAGTTTCCGTTGAGGAGCCGTTTGCGTCTCAGGAAAAGGGCCCAGTCCAAACACGACTCCCACCAGGCGCTCATTCATCAATCATTAGTCGTTATTGCAGACTCAACACTCTGCAAGGAAAGTCAGAAAGATGATTCATTGCTACCGAGAGCTCTAATAAAGTCAGAGAGAAAAAAAAAATGTAAATCTGGACTCTGTTGTGACGTCTCAGCAGAGTGTACAGAGGATGTGTCCACCTCCCAGACATCAAACGCCTTTTATTTTACAGCTTGACTTCAAATTGGTTCATCCAGAAGAGATTCATACTACTGACACGATCGTTTCGCAAGATAAATTTTGTGAATTTGTGGCATAAACCATCACATTTGTAAAATTCTCGAATAGTCCCTAAATAAAAAAAAAAAGATCCTCCAGTCTGATGGACCGTCAAAGTTTTCATTCGTTTCCAGTCCAGTATCTGATCATTTTCCAGAGGAAAATGAACCGGCAATGTGTCGATTAATAGACACCTTAAAAAGAAGTAGCCGCTTTAAATGATCTCTTAAGGCAACTTTGCTGCCAGCACCGTGTCAGAGACGATCTTTTCAGAAATGTGTTTGTGGAATCAATAGAAAAGATCAAAGATATCACAACGTCACAGACAGGAATTTGCTGAGCAGTTGACTGACTGGAAACCGAAAAGAGGAACTGGCAGGCGACAAACAAAACCAGGAACAATGTTAAACAAACAGATATGATTGAATAAATGGAACAGATAGCTCAAAAAAAAAAGAAAAAAGACAAATGCAGTCAAAGCTACACAAAACCTGATGGCAAACTGAAACATTTCAGTCTTCAGATGTGCAAAGCAGGTTGCATTGCAGCAAGATGGCATGGAGACTGAAGTCTCTGTGAATGTTTTGGACTGTTCCATGCTGCTCCCCTCCTCTGCTGCAGTGACGGCTGCTGATGGGCACCAGCTCCTCCCTGTGGACAAAACCAGTTTAGACAATGGAGGAATGAGTTGATGGTGCAAAGCTCAGTCCCTCCAGGAAGTTGTGATCGGAACTATTAATGCGAAGATGCTTATCATTTGCAAATTTTGCTTAGACTTGCAATTCTCACCACTCAACTCAACGTTTCCACAAATCTGACCAATCACTTTAACTCAGCTGAGTTTTAACCAATCCCCTTTGTGTCCCTATAATTTAACTTCCTGTTTTGCAACATCTCTTGAAAGCCGAACCTATAAGGTAAAGCATACTCGACTCCAAATGGTGACATTTTTTTTGTGCTATTGTTGCAGAAACAATTTTTTTTATATAAGTGTTGCTATTTTAAGAAAGTACTGGAAAATGTAATTTGGACTTTAAATACTATGTTAAAAATCTGTCTTTTTGGGAAGGTTACATGCAGCAATCTCAATCTGGACAGATTCACACATAGGTCGATCACGATGAGCGAGACGCACCGATTGGATGATGCAGGTGAGGCCAGAGAGTCTTCCAGGTTGAATTTACGCCAGGGCTTCATTTCAACTTTTCTAGTAAAACAAAGTTACGGCAAAAATTAAGCTAAAAAAAATGTTTTTTAGACTTTTTGAAAAAGCTTCAGGGAAATCAGTCATTTTAGAACGCATCAGTCACCAAAATACATCGCAACATCCTGGAAGGAACTGAAAGCTGGTAGAGGCGAACCTGAAAACACTTAGAGCTGTAGTTGCAGCAAAACAAGGTCCTGTAAGGTTTCGAATACAAATGAACCCACTTTTCAGGGTTCTTTTGTAAAACCATCCGAATGAAACACTTTTTTTCCCTCCACTTCATATGCACTACTTTGTGTAAGTCTAGCACATAAAATCCCAGAAACACACATTTACATTTGTGGTTGTGATATGACAACATGGGGAGAACTTCAAAGGACATGAACAACTTTGCAAAGCAATGTGCTTCACATTCAAATGGAAAGCGCCTCACGGATGCATTTCCATCCTCACATGCTCATGTAAGTTAGAGGAAATTAAATGCTTTACTAGGACTCACACAAGTTTTACAAAAGCTTTTCCTTCCTATTCTTCAAACTTGGAAGCTTTGCCTAAACGAATGCATCTTTCACCGTCTTATTTTGCTTTAGTTGTGTACATGAGTGTAAATATCTGATGTTTTTTTTTTTGTTTTTTTTTTGTCCGTGTTGACCTTAGAGAGCCGAGATGTGAAGTGGGGGGTTGGTTTTGTATTTGCCGATCCACTATTTAGTCAATATGTGCATATGTTCAACAGGAATTATACATTTATTGTAATCTGTCCAATTGGCTCTAATACAAATATCTAATAGTTGAAGCAGGCCTTTAAATTCCTATTGTTTTTGATTCTGCAGCCTCTCGAGGGCATTTTGTGGCTCTGTGGTTTCCTGATGCTCTTCCAGATTTATTCAGACGTGTGTTCCCGAGGTGTCCTCATTCATCTTGTTGCGGCACATAATTCTTTTAGGAGTCTGTTGTCACGAGGCCGACTGATTCCAGGACTATCGGACATCTCCGTGGCGATTCTTTCTCTGCGGGGCTGCGTGTGATTGGAATAGATTTTCTTTTGTATAAAGGATAGAAAGTAACCTTGAGCCCATCATTATAAACCCGGCACAACATCAGCAGAGCAAGAAATTTATCTTCCAAACAAGACAGCGCCGTCTTATCTACATTTCCTCGCGTTGTGTTTTATTCTTTTTTTTCCTCCCCCTCACCGAGGCCAGATTAC
This sequence comes from Brachyrhaphis roseni, assembly GCA_903066815.1. NCBI lineage: Eukaryota > Metazoa > Chordata > Actinopteri > Cyprinodontiformes > Poeciliidae > Brachyrhaphis > Brachyrhaphis roseni. The sequence goes on from CAEFZY010068141.1 coordinate 6,292, forward strand.
ATTGATGAGGTGCGAGTAACATATGGATTACTTTAAAAGCTTTAGATGTTTTTTTTTTTTTTTTTTTTTTTTTTTTTTAGGAAAATCTAAATCCTGAAAGATGTCTTTGTTCGCATGAAAGACGCGGTGTGCGTAGAGCGAACGTATTCGCGGATTTCAAAAGAGACGCTGCTCATTTCTGGTGCGTCTACTGGTAAAAATAGAAGCGAGGCAATGTCTCTTTAATCTGCGGTCGGGGTGAGGAAAGTTACTGGCCATCAACATTAATCCTGCAGCAACAATGAGACACACTTCAGGCTAAAAGCTTGAAGTTTTTGGAGAGGCTTCAGAGGCGTCCCCCCCCCACCAGCAGCGTGGAGAGGCTGGGAGTCGAGATCCAGGGAGAGAAAGACGGGATGAAAGATAGGCGCTGAAGCCATTTATTCTCTTAGCTCTCATCTAAAGACAAGGACGAGGATGAAGAAGGCGCAGAGAGGCCACTTAGATATTTTTTTTTGTCAAAAGAGGGGATTGGAGCACACCAGTTTGGATCTGGTGGATAAATGATGGACAAAGATCTTTATCGTGCTAGAAAATCACCGCCAATTTGTTCAGGGATTTTTGGAAGAAGCTGCTCTCTAAGATTCTGATCCAACTCTTGATGAAAGTGTTCTTGAGGGAAAATGGGAAATAAGCCCGCTCACATTTGGCAACTCACAAAACTTATTTCATATAAGCTCATAGTTTTGCTAAAAAAATTTTTTATTTTAAATTAGCATTTTGATATTCAGCAAACTTCTAACAACAGATTTTTCTAACTATAAATTCAGTCTTTTTATTATGTTTTCCCAGTATTTCTTATTTTTATGTGTGAAATTGCATAAATGTTTGTAGCTTGTGTTTTATTTAAGGGACTAAAACAAACACAAACGGATGGAAATTTGCATTTTCCTCAATTCAATAAAACAACATTTTATGCTTCGATGCAGAACAAAGATGGCTGCACACTTTCTTTTCAAGGTAACCGTTGCTACCACAAGGAAACAAGCAGTGATAGGTCTGTTCACGATAGAGATACATTTCTTTAACAGTCCCAGCCGTCTTTAATGTGCAGCTCTGAGGTCTGCAACCTTTTCAGCCGCTTTCAGCTCAGTGCAGTTAAAAACAAACCTCATTTAGAGCCGCACGTTACATGACCTTTACAATAAGACAGCTTCTCATTTTTGATAAGTATCTACTGTAGGCAATTAAAAAAAATGTTTCTTAGCATTTCATTTCTGTTCTTAAGTTTAAAATGAATAATAATAAAAAAAAACAACAACATGAGCTGTTTTTTTTGTTTTTTTATCACCTTCGTCAAAATCATAAAGAGCAGATCCAAAGGGTCACTTTGCACACCAACTGCACAGAGAGATCATGCACCGAAAGACCCTCCCTCCACATTTTTATTGAACTTATTTAGCAAATTAAACTTTTTGAAATAAATTAGTATTCATGTGATCACTGATCAGCTGTCGCCATGAAGGTTAAAGCATGAAAAAGCACAAAGACTCTCCCAAACCCTCCAGAAAAACAAACAACAACAACAAGAGCAGAGCTGCAGCAGTGGAGAACAGACGATTATTAATGCATGAGGGAAAAAAACCCCCGGAGAAAACAAATACAAACCGACTGGTACGAAGATTAAAACATCTATAGAGTTAAAAGTGCAATAACAGATTATATAGCTTATATAATAATGGAATTATTATTGATTTACTGATGTACAGAATCAGCTCTTATCTTCTATTTTGAGCCAGAAGGAACTATATCCCTGCCAGTTTTATTTTCTTCTCCGGGTTATGCAGATATTCTCTGTATGAAGGGATCACTGGATGCTGTTACCATGGAACAGTGAGCTTCTCCACAATCCTGACAAATCTTACAGCAGGACATTAAACTTCTCCTCCTGCTGTAACAGAATCAGCCTCCTGAATTTCTCCTGTTTTCAGGTTTTGCTTCACTTTTCTCTTTTTGTTATTCTTACACAGAGTAGCGCTGTACTGGTGTGGAAATGTTCGATTTATTTAGAAAAAAAAAAAATTTAATTAAAGATGGAGTCTGTTAAACTTTAAACATTGCAGTGGCTTGCAAAAATACGCATTGTGTTACATTACATCAACCATCCTCGGTGTATTTTATTGGGATTTCATGCGCTGGTCTAAAACAAAGTGGCAAATGATTGTAGATATTAGAAGTTATGGAAGTTTGTTGTAACATTACAACTGTTCATCTCATGGGGGTTTTCCCTGACCACACTAAAAATTTATTATTTTTTTATTTAGCCTCATTTATCCAGTAAAGGTGAAGGGAGGAATGGTGCGCCATCATGTTTATGACTTGTGGGTTTTCATGTCAGACTGCATGAACCACAATGTTTGTTGCAGAGTGGGAGATGTTTTCTGTACACAGAGCCACCCACATTAAGTCTCTTTAATTAATCACACAAGGCATCGTTGTTAATCAGAATCCTGCTCGTCTCGCTCTAGTTGTTGCTCCATGTCGAGCGTCTTAAAGGTTCTGTGTGTTTTAAAGAGGCAGTATCATGCATTTTCCAGTCACGTTGTGCCATTTTAAAGCACAATCATATTACCTGCAGTTGTTATAAAAATGCGGTACATTTTAAACATAACTTTAAAAAAATTGACTTTGTGATTTAACGCCTTGAAATTGGGCTTCTGTCTCTTTAAGAAGCTACTGCTCTTTCTGAAACTCCGACTTCAGGAAGTCATTACAACATGGCTCCTCCATTAACCCTTTAACAAGTGTTTTTTTTGTTTGTTTTTTTTTTACCAGCGTTTCACAGAAAAGTAGCTCCTATGAGATACGCAGATCCAGCAGGTTGTTGCTAATTGCTGCTGGCTAGTCTGAAGGAGCTGAGTGTGGGAGTTGCAGGGGATGTTGGCTCTTTGAGGTGGAAGCTCTGAAGCTTGGAAACTGCAGGGTTCACCCTCTAGGTCCACCCAGATGTTTTGCACACCTGAATGGTTGCCAGGAGAGACTAAAGGATTTCTTAAACATACAAATAAAAATAAAAATCAAAGCAACACTGCAGGTCTGCTTATGGTGAGGAAATATTATAACATGATGTAAAGCTCAAAAAAGTCAATTTCACATAATACTGCCCCTTTAAAGTTCAGCGAGTCCGACGTGAATCCATCCAACTGATTCTGACGCTGATGGTCCAACTGTTCGCTGCACGCACCACTCGGTCTAGACATCCCTTCCCCCCCGTTTCGTTTCACTTTCATCTGTTTTTATTTTTTATTTCTTTAACTCATCTCAAAGCCGTGGTTCTCATGTGGTTCTCTTTTCAAACCTTTTCCGCAGCGGCCCTCTGCGATTCCACTCAAAGTGTACGACCTCTTTGATTCTCATCTTTCAAAGCGTCTCCCTCGCCTGCGCTTTTCTCACCAAAACACTCTCCCCACCACCTCTTCCGGGGGTCCGTCCTTCCACCCGTTTTTATCGAGACCTTCATCATCACCATCACCGAGCGACTCCTGTCTTGCTCCCCACCTGCTGCATCCTGACGGCTCCTGAAGTCCTCTTATCTCGGCGAACAGCCCTCCGCTGTGTTTCATGGGCCGACAGCTCAGTCTTACTCTTTATGTTTGCTTTGTATCTGTCTCACTCTGCAGTGAAAGCAGATGCCGACCGGTCAAAGCTGCAAGAAAGGGAGAGGAGAGGGGTCTAATTAAGCTCGGCTCAGACTATTTCAAGTAGCAGGAAAGGCAATTACGGAGCAAAGGAAGCAAGGAGAAGGAAAACAAAAGAAAAGAGACGGAACCCTTAACTACAAGCAGAATGCAAACGGGAGCAGAATGGTTGAAAAGAAGAAATGCACACACCAGTGACATGCTTTCATCACTTCATTTTGTTAAAACACCCTGTAAGCGTTTAAGTGAGGCATCCAACTGCTGCACTCTTTACAAGTTGGGTGAAAATGATTCATTTAGCATTCAGTCCATGGAGCGTCATTCATTACTGTTGACGTCCCAGATGGTCAATGTCATGCTAAAGTAGACGTGCAAAATATTAACCTCAGAGAATATGTTGGGTCTCTATAGTCAGCATAAAAAACCTTTAGCAAACACACCCTGGTATCGAGTTTATATGTCTTATTTATGTTTCACAATAAGGCATTTTACAAGACAAATAGTTCTGCTTCACACTGAATATTGCAACCTTTTTTTTAAAATTTCTTTTAACTCAAGCATTGATTGAAGCCCACGTATTAAAAACAATTAGTCATCAGTGTCTAAATTTTGCCTTGTGGTCAGCTCTCCTGGATGTGTCCCAGAAGCCAGGTCTGGACCAACAGGTGCTCCAGTCTCAGATCCAAGTGGGTGAAATCATCCCGTCTCCATATGGGTCACAGAAATGTTGAGGAGCTCTACCATCTGTGCAAAACTGCTGTTTGTTCACATTGAAAGTAGTCTCTTTAGATTGTTTGAGCATCTGATCAGGATGCCTCCCTAAAAGCGATTCGAGGGTCTTTGTATCTGGTTTGGTCTGGTAAGGCCTTAGGATTAGCCTGGCCATTTCCTTCCTAAGCAGTTCCGCTCAGAACAAATCTCCCTCTGCTGTTCACCTGGCTTTTTTTCCCATTGAAGAATCAGATTTTCATTGTCGTTGTACAGAAGCAAAATGAATTTTGTGTCATTACAGCCCACAAACAACGTAAGACGTGGTAGACAGGTGCATGAGGCTGTCTACCAGGTAGACAGCCTCATGCACCTGTCTACGCTGAAAATGTACAGATTTTCAGCTGTATGAAAATTGTTTTCATACAGCTGACAAACCACCTCATCCTAGCACAAAAACTTTTTTCTCGCAAAATGTGAGTTTTTTTTAAATACCCGTGTTTCCATTACAGAAACGCATCTACTGTAAGACTGTTTCTATACTCTGAGAATCTCTTGCCATCCAATTCCTAAAGCAAAGAATGCCTGAAAAGTGACCCTCTTTTCCTTTGAGAAGGCAAAAAGCTGACCGCATCTTGAGTTGATATTCAAGAGCTGACACCCGATATCTGTGATGATGTGACGGAGCTCCAGTTTTCAAATCTTGCAGAAGAGCGCAAACAGAAAAGACCAGTCCGCTTCAAACGAAAAGCATATGGAAGCATTCAGTCTGTGTTTAGTGATATAAAACACGACCAGCTACACGTCAGCCTGTTTTTAATTGACTGTGTCCTGGCCCCGGTGTCTGATTGCCTTGAGGGTGAAACCGCCTCTCATGTGGCCCAGAAGGCCATCTGCGGAGGCATGTGACCCGGTTCTGATGAAACAAACCAGAAAACGTTTTGCCGACCTTGTTCCCATTATCTCAAACAAAGCAGCAAATCCATAAGTGTCAGCAACAGCGATGGATTTGCTTCGACTCGGTCTTGAGTTGAAACGTTTAGGTGGTCGTGCAAACCCACCGGCCGTTTCCAAATGGAAGCCGCGACCGGCCGAACGAGAACTCGACTTCCACTGTGGAACAAGCCATCTGGGTGCAACTGAAGACGAGGCACAGAGCCAGGTTTAACCCATCGCTCCTCCAGGCTGCTGGGCTGACTGATGAGGTGCCACACGGCCGCCCTGACCCCTCTCGGCTCTCTGTTGTTTCCCCAACGCCAGAACGCGCTCACAGAGGCAAATTCACTCTGCAGATGAGATAATGAGATATAAGCATCTCCGCTGAACGATACGCAGCCGAGGCTGAGTGAGGGAGGGTCTTACGGTGCATTGAAAAGAAACCGCAGGACCCATAATAAAACCCGGTAGTTGTAAAACATGACTGATGACAGTAGCGGAGTAACCTGAGAGATTTGGCTGCAGATCTCCCGGATAACGTGGCTGGAAGTAAGGGCCGCACGCTAATGACCACTCATGTTTGTTTAAGCCATTTGAAAGTAAAACATTTAACCACTGTCCCATGTGGTTACTTTAAACCTTGGAAAAGAACTAATTGCAGCTTGAGTTATCACACACAGTGAGCCGCTCTCAATAGTTTACCACAGCATCTCTGTTGGAGTTGACTTCCTTTCCCAGGCTTGTCCTGTTGGCCCAAACATGCCCCTGCGTCTCCTTTTAGCCACGACCGGGAATCCTGCTCACCTAAATCTGGCTTGAATTAGCCCACATGGCTCGGTGTTTAATTGAATTGCATTTAATAGATGGTTTTATCAATACATCCTGCCACAACCAGCACTTTGAGGACATTCATGGACTTGGTAAGGCAGGAAATCAAAATGCGGTCTAATTTGTCCAAAAGATCTGGTTCCAGAATTCACTAAATTCAATTTAAATGCAATTTTTGGAAGTTGTGTGTCTCTTGGAAGCACTTTCAGCGCTTTATTAGTCTTTCTTATTTCACGATCATGTAACATCCTCAGTTAACCCTGCATTGTCCGAGGTTGAGTTCTTGGGCTTTGTGTACTTTTCCTCTGAGTTCTAAGCATAGCACTAATATACCTGATGAACACCTGATCACTTGTTTTACGTCCTGATATGTAAAACGCCACAATCGAGAAAGGGCATGCAATCCTTTTCCATTGTCCTGACCTCAGACAGACTCTTCAGGCTCTCTGGAGCTTCAGTGACTGACAGGTAGAGTTTTTCCAGCCTTCAGGACCGGTCCCTCCTGTATGGATTAACAGATTTAATTCATGTGAATCTGCCTGGAGCCGGAGCTCCACTGATCCAATAATCTCTACATCAAATGGATTAGCTGTCTGGTAATCATTGGTATGACTGACACATTCATATCAGTAGAACAGTTTCAATAAGTGCGGCAGGCATCTGCTTTAAACTGATAAAACGAGTTTGTTTCTGCCCCCCCCCTCTCCGTTTGATTTAAACTAAAACAGCAATCTGCTTCACTCTTGACAAAGTGTTATTGATTCCGTTCATCAGGTTTGGGTTATTTGGATCTGTGAAGGAAAACCTTACATTGGCTCAATGAAGCCAGTAATTAGGAGCTCATTGTAACTCCATCCATCATCCATTTGAAAAACTTAATATTCTCCATTATGTCTGCCAAATTGTTTTTTTTTTTTGTATCCATTTCACTTTTGTCTCTGTCTCTTCTTGCATCGTGGCTCCCTGCTGGCTAACTGACAGCAACCTGTGGAGCAGAGCGGAGCGAGGATACATTTCTAACGAGCTGCTCGCTGGCGCTCTCTGAGGCCTCTGTGTGGTAGGAGGAAATGATTAATGAGCAGTCCAAATGGAGCTCCGGCTGGCCTCCAACTATGTCACTGCTCCCCTCTTTTAGCATTTCAACAAACCTGACAAAAACAAAAAGGTTCAAGAGTGGAGCCCTGAGGAACCTCCTGTTGCTCAAGGAGGGGTTTTTTTGTTTGTTTTTGAGACTGAATGTGCAGTCGATCAAACAGAAAAATCTCTCTTACGTAAATAGAGAATAATGGAAGAAATCTTTCAGGTTGACAGCAGTTTTGTCAATCAGAACCCCTCTGTGGCTCTATTGGACCTGTCATCACTCATCAACTAATTAGCTAAGCCTTACATCTTGGCTGTTTTTATTCATGCCGAGTTGCCTCCACCAGTTCTCCTGTAAAAGATTCCTGCTGGTTAAAGGCATCAGAAAGAGTGTAATCAGAAAAAGCGGCTAATTAATTAACCTTACTCTGTCTCATAAGATATTACCTTTCTGTCCCAAAATGTCTTTATTCCTCAAAAGCAATTATTCATGTGTCAATGCCATCAAAATGAGAAGTCCTGAAATCGTTTATGAACGAGATAGCCAAATAGCTTTGTCATATTTTCATTGACACTCAAGTGTTTTTGGTAGCACTTCATTTGGAGGGGTGTGCTTAAGACAGGCATGACAGTCTCATAAATATGAAATAACGCCTGTTATGAACATGAAGAAGTCTTTGTGAATGCTGATCACTGGTGTCGTGAAGTGTCATTCGGTAAATAATGACACTTTTAATGCAAAGTTGACACTTTTAATTGACTTTTTAAGCAAATTTTTATAGAACTTTGCTTTAAAAGGGTCATTATTGACCGGATAATGCAAAGTTGACACTTTTAATGGAACTTTTAGTGCAACTTTGGGTTAAAAGTGTAATTATTTAGCGACTGACACTTCATGACAACAGTCATAAGCATTCATGAAGACTCCTTCATGTTCATGACAAGTGTTATGTCATGTTTATGACGGCGTACTGTCAGTCTTATGCACACGCCTTCAAATAAAGTGTTACCCCGTTTTCTAATGCAACAACGTCAAATCTTGGTGAAACCACCTGAAAATGGTCAAGACAACATTATACGCTTTTTTACACCAGCGTTTGAAATCTACACTTATGTCGCTTTGGGTGCAAAATTCTCACAACAGTCATTTCCTCCTTTGTTCTCATCATAGAAGCAGTTTCTGATTCCTTCCAACAAATTGCAATTCTCTGCTGCTTCGTAACATTATCATTTGCTTACGTCGTGTCACTCAAAATGTGCTATGCTCATGAATGTTGAACAGTCAACCCTATAAAACCAGAGGCGTCGTTTTGGGTGCGTTCAGAGAAGATGCAGACGGGAGAGTGGTTACAGAGCTGGCATTAATTAATTAAAAATGGCAAAACTTACGAGAAACAGGCAACCAGGAACACGGAGAGAGAGAGAGAGAAACAGAGAGTAATGGAAGGAACCAGTGGTGCGTAGTGAGTTCGGGGAGGTAAATATACAGAGGAGGGCATGAAGATGACAAAAGAACTGGTTACATGTAACCGTCTGCAGCTGTGGAAGGGAGGGAGTGAGACTGATGTGGAAATGATTAGCAACTGGGGAAGGAAAACCGAATGAGAAGACGAAACAGAAGAAAACCTGAGCAATCACAGAAATAAACACTCCAATCTAGCAACCAAAACCGACACACAACAATAAGAAATTACTGGACAAACGGAAGGAACAAACTACAACAGGAAGGTAAAGTAAATACTGATGACATATTACAGCCTTGTAACTTTAACAAAACCATAAAGTTTTGTATATGGCCCTATTGGCCATATCTGCTTATTACATTTCTTCTGACTCATTGCACGTGAAATAGCAGACACCAAACCACAGACTAGATTGCAATCGGGCTTTTATTTGTTCATCTGTCACCGAGGTATTACCGGGTGGTTTATGCACACTATAAACCTTTAAAATGCCTGGTTCTTAGCCAAGCATTTCTCCGAGTGTGTTTAATTGCTGCTTACAGGAGCATGAAGCTGTGTTGGTATGTTTAACCTTAATGCGAGCTGGGAATTTCTGCATGTGGAGAACTTTCTTCAGACCAGATGTCGCTGAACATGAGCATCCAGAGATCTTCGGGTGCTGGCATTAAAAGCAAATGAACCAGAAACATTCCCTCCTCCTTTGTTTGGAACCTCGTTCTCCTCTCTTTGCTATGCAGCACACACATAGACACACACACCCACACCCCCCCACACACACACACGCATGTCAGCTCCATCAACGTACCTGCTGGGCTCAGATTACAAAGTCCTCGGCGCGGTGAAAGAAATGCCCCTAAGGAAGGCTGCATGGGAGGTAGAGTTACTGGCAGTCTCTCCCAACCTTTTCACTCTACTACATGAGCTGTAATGAGCTGCAGTCAGTGAGGGCAGTGACAGTTAATAAAAATGTGAAGCACATGGGAACGGGCCTTTCGCTCTGTTCCCATTTCGTCTCGGCGAGGTTGTGCTCAGACACACGGGATCTGATATGTTTGTCGAGATTGCTGCAGCTTTAAATAAAACAAAGCACCTGTTTTTAACATGCGTCCTTTTTTTTTCTTAACCCCCCCCCACGGCAACACACTGAGCTTTTAAATGAATCCCTTTCATTTTCGTTTCTTTGTTCTTTTATCTTCTAGATCCTCATCTAACAAACTCTGACGTCTCGTTTTGTCTTCTAAAAATCATCTCCATATTTCAGGCTTCTCTCCGGCTGCTGTTTCATCGTCCTCCAGGCTGTGTTTACTGTTAACAGATGATGCAATTTCTCTTTCTCGGAATAATGACAAGTTACGTACGCGTGAGATGGAAGGTGACGGAGAGGAATGTAGCTCTTTTCGCTTTGACCTCCTTTCATCATAAACACCGCTGCCATCAATCACTATACACAAACCAGAACTTCAGTGACTAAGCAGTGTTTGTCCTCTGATGAAAGAAGCTCAGCAGAAAAGCACTTAGAGAAAAAAAAAACATGAAGAAGAAAAAACCCATTACACTGAGAACAGTTCTTGTGATTCTCTGAGTACTTTTTCCCTCTAAAAAATTGTTTCAGTATCAAGGTGACATAACGTAGTTGACCTATTCTGTATGTGGTCCTTTAAATGTAACTTGAAGATAAAAAGGGTTTAAAAAATGTTTAAACAAAAACTTTCATGAATTTAATCTGTGTGTGAAGTACTGAGGAAAAAATGATAAAGTTTTCATAAAATTTAGCTAGTACATTTCTTAAGAACGTATTAGCCACCAGCTTCCCCGATAAAATGAGATCCTTCATGTTAGCATAAAGCATCTCCACATTTCATGCTAACATGGATAGTCCATGCTATCCATGTTAGCATGGATAGCTAACATTTTTATAAATCTAAAATGTAATAAATATCAATATTTTATTTATTAATTTTTTTAACGTTCCCTTCGTTAAGACTGATAATAAATAATAATAGTAATAACATGTTATGTTAGCATGGACTAACATGCTAACAAGTTAGTCCATGCTAACAAAGTTAGCAGTGTCAGTGAATTAAGATCACTCTGTGTTGCAGTTGGGTTTGACTACACTTTAGAAAATCTTTTTATTTATCTTTTGCTTGCTAGCAAAAGATAAATGCTAACGAGCATTTCTCCAAGAAAAATCAAACAACTCTGTAAATATGTCAGAGTGTAGAGATTACCATAATTTCCGGACTGTAACACTGCAGCTCAACAATGTGGTGGCTAATATACGGACCACCAAAGAGTTTCGAAGGGCTGGACTGCTGCGTGATGAAGAGGACAGATGAAGAGCAAATTTGTCTGGAGATGAAACTGGCATTGAGAACAACAATGAAAAAGAGAATGAGGAAGTGTTCGATTCCAACAGTGAGGGAGATGATTTCAGTGGAGTAAGATGAAGATTGCGATTAATGACTTTTCTGGGTAGGCTACTGCGTGCATGTGTGTTTTTAGCAGCTGTGTTACAGGTGCTGTTTGGAAACAACATTAATGGTGTTTCAATAAAGTTTACAAAAACATCTTTCTGTTTAAATATGCTACACTGTGGATACCTGCGGTTTATAAACAAGTGCAGCCTATAGATGCATCTATATTCAGCTGATCTCCATGACGTACTTTTAAAGATGATGAAGGAGTTGCTTTGTTGTTCCCAACAGACAGGATGCATCTGCCTACATACCAAAAAGCACCATAAACCATGTAGCTGCTGCCATTTTCTTGCAAGAACTTTTTAGAATTTAGTAAACCTCTACGCGCCCTCTGCTGGTGGATCTTAGAAAAACATCCTGTTTTGATTAGCCGCTGCTCTGTACTCTTAGATTGAACGCTGCTGGTTGCGCTGGAATCCATTTAGGAGCATAATAATAAAAAAAGATGACTGAATATATATGCATGCCACACTTTTTAGATTTTTACTTTGCATAAAATCTAGAACTCCATCTAATGCAGTATGTTGCATCCCTTTTACAAACCTGTAAACCTTTTTGTTTGTCTGCTACCAAATGAATATGATGCATTAAAATGCATCATATTCTGTGGTTGTAACATGGCAAAATGTGAATAAATAAATAAATAAATAAATAAATAAATGAAGGAGTATGAGTGGTTTTGCAAGGCACTACATCCACTAGAGTAAATCGCAAATTCACTTGTGGATGAACAAGATGGAGGAGCAGCTTTGCCATCTGTGACTGAACGCTGAGGGTTGTTTGATATATGAAAGGACGTTTGAAGGGTTTCGCCCTGAAACACGCAACAGATTGTTTCGTAATCAAAACCATCCACCACATGCTATACGTTACTGTCAAGTGACGGGATTTAGCTCAGGCCAAATCTGGGTATGCTTTCATGCACTCAATGTACAGATCAGAAGGAAGGAGGTCTGAAAAAAAAGAAAACCAATGTGACGCTAAAAGATGCTTATGCAAGCACTCACAACCTGCTCCTTCCCCAGGAAATAATCTGCAGGCTCTATTCGGCCAGATATGAGACATCACAGGGAAGTAAAGACTTGACAACAGGAGCAAGGAGATGGATGCAGGGCGTCTTACCTGGAGGCTCACCGCTGGACAGAGAGCCTGAGTCCGAGGGCGAAAATCCCAGTGTAACTTGTTTCAGTTACATGTCTCCTGTCAGGTTGAACTCACCTGGAGGCGCTGAGGAATGCTGGCTGAACTGCGAAGATAGGCAAATATCCTGTCTGAGACATACTGACAGCCAGCTGCAGAGAGAGGAAAAAAGGATGTACCGGTATATATTCATAACAGAATCAGCAGCACTGAAGATCACATGTTAAAACTATGAAAGGGGCAGTGTTATGTTTCTCAGGCACATAATGTCATTTTACGGTGTAATCAGGTAACAATGATAACTTTACTTGTTATGAAAGGGATATCAAATATTACTTAAATGAAATTTTACTTCCTAATTTCACGCCTTGACATTGGGCCTCTGTCTCTTTAAAAACTCCTGCTCTTTCTGAAACTTCGCCTTCAGGGAGTCATCACAACACGGCTCCTTCCTTTGACATTTTTACCAGCGTTACACTGAGAAGTAGCTCAGTGTATAAAGTGCAGATCCTTCAGGTGTTTGCTAATTGCTGTTGGCTAGTCTGAAGGAGCTGAGTGCTGCTCTGCTCTGTGAGGTGGAAGCTTGGAGACTGTAGCTCCGAGGAGGAGCTTCATCATTGAAGGCGGGGCTTGGTCCACCCAGGCATTTTGCACAGCTAAATGGTTGCCATGGAGATTAAAGATTTCCTCCAACACTTATTAAAGAATCAGGTATGTTTTCGATGTAAAGCTAAAAAAAAGAGAAAAGTCGATTTTACATGTTACTGCAGCTTTAAGTGACAGCTGAGGATTTTTTTTTTAACAGTAAGATAAAATAATTATTTCTTGATTTCAGCAGTTTTTAAAATTCTTTTTGTCAAAACTGTGCTATTTTTCATTTAAATTCATCTAGCCATTTGTTGTAACAACATAGAAGATACGAGTTGGATCCTCAAACGGTGTTGAAAAACTGAATGAGTTATTTTTCTTGACAGGAGGTCGCCCTCAACAGAAAATGAATCATTAAAGGAGAGATTTGTCTCTTTCGTTGCAGCCGGTGAACGAACTGAGACAGAAAATGGATCTCATATTGATAGCGTCCTTATTCTCTCAGCCGATGGCTCAGGTTTTGGAAAGACAACAGCGACTGTGTTATGACCTAATTCTTTTCCAGTGCTTCTGACCCAATTATTAGATTAATTTTACCAAAGCACCATGATAATGACAAACAGTCTAGCCAACGCTTAGCCACGGTAACTGGACGGAAGAACAGAAACGGAAAAACTGAATAAAGTTTATCTCTCAGTCCTCTGAAAGGCTTTGATCTTCAAAACAAACAGGATGCATCTACTTAAATATGAAAAAGCATCATAAAACATATAGCTACCACCACATAAATGCTCCATTGTTGTAGGGAGTCTGTATGCTGGAAGCGACCTGACATTTGTAATGTATTTGTTAAGAACTTACTGACCATAAACAAATACTGTACAAAGTGATGGGAAAAATTCTGACATTAATATTAATGTCTTTATTAAGAAAAGTTCATATATCAATGTTACACTTTATGTGGAAAATAAAATGATTTGATCGCTTTTCAACCTGAATTAAGCTTATTTTATTTATAAAAACACATTTCCTAGTTGAATAAAAAGTTTATACAACCCAAACTAACCTACCCCCTCTGGAGGAAATCACTTGAGAAATACAATTTTAAAGTGTATTATAATTATTCGTTTTTTTTGTTCATTAAATTAGCCAGTTGATTTGTACCCAATTTTATAAACAGGAGGCTGATTATTGCCAATGTTTGTTTTAAAACAGAGTTACTTTAAAAAGAGTGATGCCCCAAAACACTATTTTAAGTCATTTATGTCTTGTTTTTATGTATCACAAAATAATATATATATTAAAAAGTGTTCTATTCCCATAAGTCCAAGTCAGGCCTGTTTAGACCAGTTGACAGTCCAAACTGTGTACCACATCTTTCTGCTTTCAGTGACCAGAATTATTTTTCAACTATCTCATAATTTCAAAGCATAAAATGCTCTTTGCAAAAAAAAAAAAAAGCTTACATGGATTTGGAACACCTCTACCACCTAAATGCGACACACGCCCAATTTTCTCTTCTTTCTGTCATAAAATCAATAGTATTTGTAAATGGTAAGCATACAAAAGTCCTCTACTTTAGGTTGAGTCTTTCTTCTTTCTGTGAAAAGAAAAAAAACCAACAACAATCTCTGCAGCCGTGTGCATGTTGTGCCGTCTGTGTAGATAAGTGGAAACACAGTTATTGATGTTCAGAAAATTACAGCAAAGAAGTTCACACACGGTCATCTGTGTTGGCCTGAGGCTCTAACTTATGAACCATGGAAACTAAGTTGTTTCTCTGTGAATAGAGCTGCTGGAATGACAACAGAAGGGAAGAGCTGAGCTTTGTAGAGCTAGACATTTCATCGATTTTGGTCCTCCTTGCCTTTGCAGTTTCTTTCTACTGCCAGATTGAACAGAAATTATGTTTTCTCACCACATCTATACAGGAAAGAAACCTTTGAATAAAGTTGTGACCCTTTCTCCTTCCTGCGACCTGGCCCGTCTTTGGCCTTCGCCTTTTAGTTTACCTTCTCAGCTAATGTTTACACCGATCTGCTGCACCCTAATGAAAGGCAGCTTTCGTTAGGATGTATGAGGGCAGAGAGTTGGAAATACCACGACCTGCTGACAGTTTGTCCTTTCATTAAGTGTCAAGACAAATGTCACATTTATGCATGAGACTCACTTCTAACCCCAGGCTGCATTAATCCGCTAAAGAATATGGAAATAAGTAATGAAGGTGACAAAAACAGTAAAAATGAAGCCGTTTAAAATTATTCATTATTGTTTCCTGAATTAATTTATTTAAAAATAAAAGATTTATGGACATTTTGGGGGTGTATGGTCATTTGTCTTTTAGTAAAAACTAAAAAAAAAAAAAAAAAGAAAAAGCATGATTAAAACTTAATATTTCACAGAAATCTTCTGTCGCCATGAAATTGTTACAGTATGATATCCTCCAGTTAAAATAAAAGCTTAAAACTAAAATGCAAACCATGATTTGACTGCTTTTATTTGAAACTACAAGACAAAACGATTCCTCCTGACTCTAAAATATGAAATCTGTTGATTATTACATATAAAATAATAATAATAATAATAATAGTAATAATAATAATAAAAGTTGTGATGAATCTTTGCACAACACTGCTGATTTCAACAGCTCTTTTTACCAATAACCTATTAAAATGACAATGGTTTTGAAACTGTCATGTTGTAAAACTTTTACTAAGACAAAGCTCTTTTCACAAACTGATAAAGTGCATCAGATCAGCAGTAAAACAGCTCAATTCTGAGCTTTCGGGAGATGAACCTTTAAGATGAATTAACTACCCTCTGACCAAGGAGCAGAGCTGCTCCAGTCCTCTGACAATTACTGCAACCTTTGGTTTGTACTTTTGTGGGGGGATGAAAAAATCAAAGGGCACCAAGATAATGAGCTTTGAAAGAAAACTTTGAGAACACAGTCGACTAACTTTCATCCAACTGACCCTAAACTCGCTGAATGTTCACGGCAACACTTAAGACTCAGAAGTAGAAAAGCACTGCACAAACAGCTCAGACGCAGAAACGCTTTCACTTAAGAAAAGGGGCGAGTCAGAGCAATGTATATATTTCATATTTATATAGTTATTTTGCCTTGATCTTATGACCTCAATAAATTCAAAACAAAAGCAAATTGGAGACAAGCCCGCTGTAAAGCCAATGTTTGTTATTTAGCTTATCTGTAAGTCTTTTTAGGGCCATTTGCTTGAGGGGAAGCAAAATGTTTCCGTTTTGGTGATTAGTAATTTAATGATGAACTAATCACTTTTGTGCCTCTTAAAGGCTGGCTCAGAGTTAATCGGGAGCAATTCATTCAAAGAAAAATGTAAATTCACCGTTTGTCATGAACTATTAATAATCTGATTCATTTATGCTGCATCTCAGAGTCATCGTCATCAGTCTCCGTTGGTTCCATATAGCATAGCCACATTAATCACGCCGGCCGTCTTATGAATGTAAACTAAAACGTGTCAAAAACATCAAGTGAAATTTCTGGCATTTTTACAGTGAGACACTCTGAGCTTAAAACCAGAATCTGACCCAGATTAAGAAGCACTGCCTTCATCAATCCCAATCTGAGACGACAATTTTATTTACCCAGTTGCTATTCATGTATTTACCAGACAAGAAGGATCATTAAAACCCAGTGACCAATATTCTCTGTTACTATTATTCCTCTTAAAAGACAGAATGAATTCAGTCAAAATTCATTCATTTACTATTGTCAGAGAATAGAAACACTTCATGTGATACAGTAATATCACATGAATAATATCACAATGTGTCTTGTTTTATGTACAAAAATAATGATCAGATTGATTCCTCCCTCCCCAGTGAGCAATTTAATAATTATTAATGTAAAAAATAAATAAATAGAAAAAGATGAAACCAACCAATTTTTCACACTGCTTCTACAAGAGATAAAGGAGTAAGAAATAAATGTTAGAAATGTTTTTTAAACTGATTAAATTTTCATGCCAGTTCTAAAACCCCAGTGTTATTTTGTATGGGAACAGCTAACAGAAGGCTGAGTTTGTGGGATAAAAATCAGGATTTTTGTCAGACGGGAACTGATTTCGACTTTGGTTCATGTGGATCCCACAGTGCTGCTGTTTAAGTCAGATTGCAGGGCCATCTTAGAACAACACTCTAGTCTCAGCCAATAGGCTCAACCTATTGGCTGCTGGTTCTGGCTCGGTTTGCAGTTTGGTTTTGATGGTTTTCCCACTTTGGCACTGAACTAGGTATGAAGAGGAAATCCAAAATAAAACTTTGAGCAAAGATTGTGCACATATAACAAAGCTGATGCTAAAAAATGTCCAAAAACATGTATCGCCACTAGGGCTGAAACGATTAAGTGGAATAATCATGATCAATCAAGTACTGAAATACTCAATCAATTTAATAATCAATTAATTTGAAACTTTAGTATACAGACTCAGAAGAGAGTCTGTATAATGCTAAGCTAAGTCTAGCCGGAAATGTAAAACATATATACATTTTGCAATTAAGTTAAAAACACTTTTGTCTATAAATATGTTGTGGCTAAAACTCCTCAAGTCGTCTAGTTTTAGCTTCACCTGGTTCACATTTACTAAGGGAAGCTAATAGGAATTTTATTATTTGTTTATTTGCATCTTTTAATGTATTTCTAATATTGTACAAGAAAGGCCTAAGTGATAGAATGCGCCATTTTTTAAAATCCAATTCATTGCCAGCATAGATTACTATAATAATTGTTCGTTGCAGTCCTAATCGTCAGAGAGAACGATGATTAGGCTTGGTCTTACTTGACTGGACAAAGCTTCTTTGTTTCTTATATTCATCTCCCTGTCTGAATCTATAACCTCAGCTGCACAAATGGAGCTGGTAGCTTGCAGGGAAGGAGACGTCACAAGATGCTGATCAGCCAATCAGAAGTGGAGCTCATGAAATGTGTGGCAACATTCCACCAGTGTGCCAGGATCATGAAGGTATTCAGAACTTGTAGATCCAGGACACAGTCAGGGATAAATGTTTTTTGCTGTTGTTTTTTTTAAAAAACTAATTTAAAAATTCAGTAACAGATATCTTACTGTGTCCACAAAGAGGGAACAATTAAAGTAAGACAAAGAAAAAAACACAAGTTTTGTTCAGCCTGGTGCTTACTAAAGCTGCTAGCAGATACCTTATAGCTTTTAATAGGCAACATTTATATATTTAAACTACTGGTTATGAATTAGGCTATGTTCTTTGTGGCTCACATTTAGATCTGGAAATAAACTCATAATCTCACTCGTATTCCAGCTGAAAGTTAGAAAACCAGCTGACTATATACTGATCTGCATTTAATGCATTCAAACTCCAAAGGAACACATTTTCCAACAAACAGGAAATTACTGTGCACGACTAATTTATTGAGATAAACATCATCAGAAAGGATTGGTAATAATTTATCCCGGCAGCTATGAATAGGTTTTACACATGAGACAGCCATGTTTTATTTGGAGGCCTGGGTGGCGAGAGATCCCTGAGCGTTGAACTCAGAAATACCAACCGCCTAAAACAAATGGAAAACACACCAAGCTTCATGTTTCTTCAAGTTAGTTTTTGAAAATGTAAAGTTACTGTTAGGAAGATACTTAAATATGCCTGTCTTTCTACATCCACTATTTATTCCCTTTAGTGAACACAACGTACGGCAGTAAGTAAATGAAGATTTCAAACACAGGATGGGTACAAAGAGGCCTGTGAGCCTTTCACAAAAGATTTCAGTTCAGTTTCGCCGATCTTCCCTTCCCGAGATGACAGCTCTTGAATTTGCTGCCGTGTTGTGGATGTTTGGGTTTGCAGCAGATTAACTGAAGTGATTTTGAGGCACAGACTCCAGCACCTGCAAATCCAGGCTTCGGAATACCAAATCTCTCAGTTCAGCCTACAAACGCATTCATAATGTAATGTATGGCACCAAAACACAGAGGAAAAAGATCAATATAATCTCATTACTCTGAGAAAAAAAACAGGAAAGAAAACAGATCTTGCTGCTTTCTGCAGCCTTTGTGTGTATGTGGCGAGAGCCGTATTGGTTTTCTCCTCTAGCTTTGGGCCTGATGAATATAACCTATTACTACCGAGAAGTATCTGCATACAAGTGAGAATTCCTTTTTATTTATTATCTAACAAGACTTTAATTTCAGCTTCTCTTTCATAATTAGGTTTAAAACACTCCAAAACACGTCTGATTAAAGGGAACTACAATAACATGGAAATGTGAATAAATCAGTTGTGAATTCACACAGACATAAAATATTTCCATATGAATAGTTTAATGAATAAATTATGATCGTGTTGGGTTTTTAATTAATGCTCTGATAATAATCCAGTGATCATTAGTCCCTCTGCAGACATGCTGAGAATGTATTTACAGGCACAACAATGCATTTTTAATTTAAGAAGAACCAACTTTTGTAATAATGACAGATCATTGCCGGTCACTTGCTTTAAGAGCGGTCGTGTGAACAGGTTTTTTTTTTCTTCCTTTCTTTTTTTCTCCACAGAGTGCGTCGCCAACTCGCTGCAGGGCTCTCCTGCAGTCCTGTGGGTGCTGTAGCGAACATGATGCGTAACAGGTGTAAGGCGGTGAAGAGGGCAGACGTCCGCAGCTGCTTGAGCACCGACCACGTCTTCGCCCATCTGCACCCCGGCGTCCAGCAAAGCCCCGGAAGAGCCTGGCTGAAGGGTGTGTGTGTGTGTGTGTTTATGTATAAATCCCTCTCACCGCAGCCAAGTGTCACCACCTCTCTGCCGAGCATCCCGCCCCGCACCGCCGCCTCCTCCAACTTATCATTAATACTCCGCGTGGAGTCCAAGATCCCGGACACATGTGGACTGGACCATGTGTCCATTTAAGCAGAGATGCAGTAGGAACCAGAAATTTACATACTACGAATAAAAATATGCATAACACTTTTTTTTTTTCTTTTAAGTTAAATCAGATCAAACTTCTCCTTGTTTTTGGTCAGAATTACCAAAATGATTTCTATTGCTAGGCATCACAGTTATAACACAAACTCTTGTCAACACTCAAATTTCATCTAGAACTTTATAGCTGCAGCATGTTATTTTTTTTTTAATAAATGTTTTTTACATGTTTGTTAAAACTGTCAAAATAGCATGACTGGACGTAGCAGAAGAGTAGCAGAGAGAAAGAAGGAGGATGTGAATAGCACATACGTGAGGATGATTTACAGCGTTAAGATCCTCCTCCTGGCTCTGATTGGTTGTTTCTGACTGGGAGCGGGAGAAGGCAGAGTATCAAAGATTGTCTCATACTATATTGTAACGACATAGTGACAGTTTCAACAAATATGTAAGAAACATTTTTCATATAAAAGCTACACACTGCTGCTTTAAGGTCAATTAGCCTGATGATTTTAGAAGATCTAAAATCTAAACTAAAATGTAGCAATGATGAAGCCTTTGTAGCTCCTGCTCCTTTTCTGGGAACAAAGCACAGGATAACTAGCAGATTGGGATGATGAGCAATAGAGGGAACTGACAAGCAGCGAATACAACTGACTAACTTATAACTCCTTGGGATGCGATCAGAGAAACGGAAACAGGTGAGTAATCTCAAATGCAAAAGAAGAAAGGTTGTTTTTTTATTTTATTTCATTAGATTCACATATAATTAAAATATCTAAAAGTACAATGGATCCCCGATTATTTGTGGTTCAGGATTTGTGGATTTACCCATTATTCTGTAGAATGCAACTTAAAATTATTCTAGGAAAATCTTCATAATTATGGATTGTTTTATACAGCACATGTAAAGTATTTGAAAGAAAATTCAGCTTGGGAAGCTGAACTATCTTGGCGCAATGCTACTTGACACACTATGGGCTGGTGTTAGCAAAGCAGTCAATCAATGAGTGTGATTGACATTCCTTGGTGGTGACTGGCTGTACCACCAACAGCAGAAATAAGGAAGCCTATAGATGTTGGCTTCTGCAGTAGAACTAAAACGGTTTCCATTATGTGTATTAATTCACGTTAAGGTACATTTGGTGTGTGAACTATCAGAATAGGCAGCTATATAAGAGAGGATTCTACATTTCACAATTCAGTGATGGACCCTTACCAGGAGTTCCACAGTATGACATTTTGTGATTTATTGATGAGGTATAATTTTACATAAAAACAAAAAAATCCTTGTTTTTATCTGAACATTTAATCCAAATACATAGTTCCTGTTTAAATTCGGTCGCAACTTTGCTCGCACAACCGCAAAACCCAGCAGCAGATCTGAGAGGACTTTTTGCAGAATCAATTTGTAAATGAACACGTAAGCATAGATTAGTCCAATATTGACCACGACGAAGACGGCGTTCCAAGCTCTGCTGTAAAATACAGCTCAGTTCATTACATGCCCACAGGGTGCACTGCATTTTGATGGATTGCCCCGCGACTCCTCACTTGGTCTCTGCTGCACTCTGGATCAGGTAATTGCTGTTAGCCTAAGTGCTCAGTCCCAAGACTTAAAACCTTTCCTCCTTGCACTCTGTGTACCCAAGTGAGGAAGAAGAGATGCAAAAAAACAAAAAAGAATTTAAATGAGGATAAAGAATGTTGTGGTGTTGGGCTTGTAGGTCTGTGCATTAACTAAAAGGCAGAATGAAACTACCTTTTGCATGCTGATGTATCAAACATAAACCTGAGGTCATTTGTACCAATAAAGCCTCCAGTCGCTCGTGCTCTTCTTGCATGTAGATGAACCAATATAAAGGGAGCACTCTGTTTTGCAGGTTACACTCTCGTTTTTCTTTAAGACTGAAAACTGAGGGTTTAGCTTACCGTCTCTCTCTCTCTCATGTAGAGATGGTAAAAAAAGAGAGGGATGTTAGAAAGGGCAAAGGTAGAACAAAAGAGAATGAAAGGAGAAGCAGGGAAAAGTAATCACCTAAGAAATGAAACACAGGGAGACTCCAGGTTTCCAATTAGTGTGAGGTGAAATAAAATGAGGAATGTATTGGAAGGACTGTCCAGAATTAAGTGTCACAAAGGGGGGAATGCCAGATTAGAGGGAGATGTGCCGAGAAGCGCCGCTTTGGCCTTTCCTTCCACACAGCTCATTTCTACTGGCTGCTGGAGGTTGGCAGGGAGAGGAGAGACAGTAGGAGGGAATGAGAGGTGGAGGCCTGGAGTCAGGAAAGCTGCTGCAGCACTTCCACTGAATCATCTGACCTCAATACCGACTCCATTATTGGCTCTGACTTGTTCTCAGCTTGAATGCTTAAAGAAAAGTTACTTTCAGAAAAGTAATTTTAGGGTTGTTTTTTTTCCCAATCAGGGGAGTTTAGTTTTGATTTTAGTACTTAGCAACATCACTGAAGTCACGCTCACTATCACTTCTTGAATGTGAGTTTTGAACTTTGTTGGCTTCATCTGCTTCTCCCCTAACTTGGTCTGATTGCAAAATAAAGCAAAAAAAGAAACAAAAAACGTAGCTGGTGCATTTTATTGTGTTGTTCCGGGTGATGTGTGTGTGTCAGAAAAAATGGGACTCATTATTTTAATGAAACAATAAATTATACCATGTATAATTTTGATGATGCACTGATCAGTAGCATCTGATCAGTGCATCATCAGTGCATAATTGATTTCTGGTTTTCAATTGTTTATTTGATCTTTTCACAGTTGTGTGATCATCAAGCAATCAAGTTCAAAAGTCAATAATATACTACAGGTTTAAATAGTCTTATGTAGAAATTCACAAAAGTCTCTAATATCATTCGACTTGTCAAAATTCCTGTTGGTAATCCTGACTGGACAACCTAAGTGTCATAATGAAAGGAAAGTCAAAGGAAGTGAGTGAAGATCTAAGAACAGTAATTGTGGGTGGGAAGGCCTTTTAGTGCTATTTCTAAAGTACAAGTTTTTCAAATGTGTCACCGCTTTGTAATGGGTTTGGAGGAACACCCAGACTGAGTGGCCCTCCTAGATCAAAGTCAAATGGTTTGAGTGTTTAGGAATTAAAGGACATTTGATACATTCTTAAACAGTGACGTGCGGTCAGGGGACGCAACTGCGCTGTACCTCGCCAATAACATGGTTAAAAAACATTTAATATAAGAACTGATATTCCATATTTAACTTGTGTATATAATGTACAGTGTTGTTTGACACCAACTGTGTGAAACGGGTTTCGTGTGCTGAGGAGCGACCGGAAACGGTAGAGAACAGATTCGAGGTGAGGCATGCAGTTTTCTTGCCTCATGGCAGGGGGCGCTCATGATCCTAGACATTGATCTTGTGACTACACATCTGCAGAGTAAGAGACAGAGCGCTAGCCATACAGTAAGAGCTGAAAGGTTTCCGTCGAACTATGAGACAGAAGAATACCCGCTCGTTTCAACCGGAAAGAAAAGACAGGATTTGTGAATGTCCTGCTAGAATCAGCCTTTTCTGCTTTCCTTCCTTCTTTTCTCAGCTTGTGCCACCGTGTGGACTCAGATGGGATGTCGTGACGTAAACCAAACATGAGCGGTCGACCACTCACATTCAAACCCAGGTCACACTAAAACTGGGATCTCGAGGATAGCCTTGGCTTTGGATGAACGAATACTTGTGCGCAGAATGAGCGACGCACGGACTTCATTTCTAAGTAAAGGTAAGACGGCAATAACATTTTGTTGTATAGCTTCTTAATAAAATGTACGTTTCGTGGGCTGCAGTGAGTAAAGAATTCAGAAAAGAAGCATTCTTTACTCACTATAAAGCTAGCTTAGTTAGCTGTGCTATCTAAGCTAGCTGTGCTAGCTAACTAATCTACCACAGCAATCACTACTTAATAATCGAAAAGTAAACATTAAGCCCAAAACCCGGATGAGTGAATGTTCTGTTCATTGTGTGGTAAATATTTGAGTGTTTTAGGTGTTGAATCCTGACACACAAAGTGGTGTTGTTGTCAATTGCTATGGAAAAACAGTCTGCGTGTAGCTTGGCCGATACAGAAAGGGAGAAAAAAGTGGTTTTGAGTTGTACTTCAATGGGTTTTCTTTTTGTTGTGGAACAGCTAGAAAATTTTGGAACAAATTTAAACGGGACCTGCCAAAGTGTGCTCGTTGGTTGGAACACAGCATTTTGATGCTAAAATTAGCATCGATGCTAAAGTAAGGTAATCAATAACATGTGGAGAGTCACAAGCATGTTGAGTAACATGGACTTATTCCATTCAGTATGTTAAAATTAGTGCAAAAGCTAAAATTAGCCAAAATGATAATGTTAGCCTAAATGATGCCTGTGGCATGTGGGGTTTAACTAGCATGTTGTCTTTCATTGACTTCCTCCATTTAGTGTGCTAAAAATGGCTAATAAATTAAAATAGCTAAAAAGCTTATTTTAGGGAAAAGCTAACAGCTTATTCATGGCCTTGCTCTGTTACCAAAAAATACATTCATCTCTTAGCAACAGCTAACAACAAATATTGTTATTGTTCAAAAAAGACAAGATTTCTTCTGCTCTTTTCAAATACTACTTATCTTACACTAAACAAGAATTGTGCAACAAAAAGTAAAAATGTTTTTTTTTTCTCATTGGTGGTAAATATAAAACAGACATTCAAACCAAAAGTAGAAATCTGATTTATACTTCCTGACAGTACGCTAGTAGAAAAAAAAAACACACGCTTGTCTCTTAACACCAAATTAACAACAAGTAATGTTATTTTTTATGAAACATAAGCTCTTTTGAAGTACTGCTTATTTCAAAAGCAGTATTTATACACAAGAAATTTGCAGTGTTAAATATCGCAAAAGTAAAAGTCAGATATTTACTTCGTGGCACTTGGTTACCAGAAAACGTACTTGTCTCTTAGCAACAGATTAACAACAAATGTTGTTATTGTTCAAAAAACATAAGATTTCTTCTGCTCTTTTAAAAATCTTTTTTTTTTTTTTTGTCATTGGTGGTAAAGATATTATAAGACAGACATTCAACACAAAAGTAAAAATCAGATTTATATTTTGTGGCAGTTCGTTGCCAGAAAAAACCACTCATCTTGTAACATCAAATTAATAACAAGTAATACTAGAAAATTTCTGAAGAAATTTAAACAGGGCCTGACAAAGTGTGCCTGTCGGTTGGACCCAAATCAGAGGTTCTGACCCTTAGCTAAAAGGGGTTCTTAGTTCTTTTAGCTAACCACTACTATGTGGAGAATTACAACCATGTTGACTAACATGGACTTACTCCATTCAGTATGCTAAAATTAGTGTATAAGCTAAAATTTGCCAAAATGCTAATGTAGGCCTAAATGCTGTCATGTGGGGTACCTATAGCATGTTATCTTACTTTGACTTGCTCCATTCAGTATTCTGAACATAGTTAATCAATAAAAAATGTGTAAAATGGTTATTTTAGAGAAAAGGCTAATGCTAGTGCACTGTCTTGCTCCGCTTTTATTTTGAAATTTTCAGTAAATTTCATTTTAAAGGGCCACATTAATCCCATGTGTAACACCGGTTGGGCTAAACCAGTCATTCCCAAAAAGCAATTACCTGCTGTGAAAAATCAAATGTTAAAATAAAAATATTTTATTTTGTAGGGAATGTGTTGCTCTTACTTTGACAGTCCAAAATGATTGTCAGTTTAGGAGCATCAAGTTTCATGAGTCATTATGGAACTTACTTTCTTTGCTCTTCTGCCATCTTATCTGAAGTGTTCCTCCGTGGTGGTGTCTCTGTAGTTCTAACTGGAAGCTCTGCCCCCTGTAGGAACCTTCAGCCATCTTTGTAGTTTTCTACATCTCTGCTCTCCTCAGTGTTCTATTGCTACGGTAATTGATCCACTCTGAAAACTGTCATGTGTGAGTGAGACAGAGGGGCAGACAAAATTCTATCTCTGTTTTGAGTCTAAGGCTGCTGCGTTCACGCTGCAGCCTGAAGTGACCCAACACAGACTTTCATGTGTTGTTCACACATGACAGTCTGTGTGACACACATGTTGTGTTTTGAATATGACCCAGGCCACTTGGGTATCCAATACGTATCGGATTCAAATGTGACCCAACGTCCAGGTTGCGTTCATCCAACCTGAATGTCACTGAGCCGGTCATTAACAGCCGGTCACCGTATCATGCAGAGCAGCTTGGAATGTGGGAATCACCTACCAGGATAAATCCATCCTCCTGTCTCTTCTCTGGGCCTTTTCACCTTCGCAAAGAAACTTTCCAAAGACATCTGATCTGTTTCTTACTCATTTTGCTGCTTGTGGGGTCAATGTTGGCGCTCAAGACGTAACCAAGAGAATCCAGTTAAAGTATTTTCAAAATAAAAGATCCTCCAGACTCAAATAATACGTAAAACGGAAATGTTTAATTATTCCTTGCACGGACCGGTCCGCGGCCCGGGGTTTGGGGACCACTGCTCTACTGAATTTTTAAGTCATACTCAATATTTTTTGTAATTATAATATTAAAAAGTATATTTTTTCTTCAATTGCTTCAAAGTCATGCGCCCTATTGACTCATAATCAATGTGAAACTGTTCTTTTAGACTGGAGAGATGAGGTACACTCATGTTTATTGGGTTTGAACCTTTTTGGTATTATTTGAGCTTTTTTTTTTTTTGGGTCAAAATTTAGTATTTTTCTTCTATAGCTTCTGGGTCATGTGACCCATTTACACTAAATCAGTGTGAAATTGTTCTGCTAGACCAGGGGTGCTCATAAGGTCGATCGCGATCTACCGGTCGATCGCGGGAAGGTTTTGAGTCGATCGCGGCAGCAGGTGACAAACTGAACGCCAC
>CAEFZY010068161.1:0-16811 GCA_903066815.1 Brachyrhaphis roseni
ACCACTTCTGAAGTATTGCTCAATGATATTATCAATATCCATTTCTTTCTATCAAGGTGAGCATATCTCAAACTATATTGCCAACTCAAGTTATCTCATTATAATGAGATACTATCTCATTATATTGAGATAATATCTCATTATTTTGAGATCTTTTTTTTTCTAACAAAGTGGCAAAAACGCATTTTAGTACATTAGAATATTAATACAAAATTTATTTATTTTGAAACGTGAACGTTATATATTCATAGATTACACACAAATAAACATATTTCACATGTTATTTATGTAAATGTTGATAAATCTTAGTCTACCTTAGCTGTAGCAAAATCCCAAAATACAATTAGTTTTTTTTCTGTTTTTTCCTTCTGTCTTTTACCCTCGTAAGCTCGTATTGAAATTAAGAACATTTCAATACGAAATTTTCAATAATAAAGTTATTTGTATTTTCCTACAATATAACTCCAGGAAGCCGCTCAAAAACAGCTGACATCTGGATTTTGTCTGTGTCCTCCCGACACAAAGGGGGCGATACTGACGTACGCTCTCAGGGTTAGAGGCGACATCTACGTCTCCATTTCTATGTCGGCAGTGTCGTCACTTTCAGTGAACACTTTATTGCCGTAATATTTAACCATGTCCTGGTTTGTGTTGAGTTCATTCTCTATATCGATGTCATGCAATGTCTGAGTGAGATGGCAGCAGTGGCGGTTCTTGATATGGGGTGTACGGGCGGTTGCCCAGGGCGGCATTTGGAAGTCCGAGTCACCCAAGAACTAGAAAAAAAAAAAAAGTAATTATTTGTATCTTATGTGTTTGTTTTGCCTTGGACAAGATTGCAGTGAAGTATGTTTCTGGTGAGTTCTGGGGTGCCTGATTTCTGCTGAAAAACAACAACAAATCAGATAATTACTTTCATTTTTTAATTTATTTGTAGGAGGCATATGTAAATGGAAAAAAGGCGTCCACTGGCACTAAACTTCCATTTTAAGCTTCGCGGCGTGCTCAGACAGTAAATCAATGTGAACATTCAAAACAGGCATCAGATTTTAAGAAATGGCCATTTTAAGCTTCTCTCAGTGAGAAAACGTTTATTTCCCCCACTTTGTTGTAACTCCATTTCAACACTCCTTACAGACACGTAAATGATGAAAGCAACTAGAAAGATTTCCTATGTGTTCAGACAGAAAATAAACCTGAACACTGAAAGCATCAGGTTTTAAGAAAAGACCATTTTCAGCTTCTTTCAGGGATAGAATACTTTTTTTCCTCTACTTTGGGATCAACAAAGTATTTTTGAATTCAATTCAAAATACTTTGTTTTGAATTGAAACAAAGTATTGTTTCAATTCAATACTTTGCAGTTCAATTCAATTCAATTGAATTGAACTGCTTGTTCAATTGAATTGAACAAGCAGTGAGTAACAGAGAGGGCCAGATATACTGGTAGTTTACTGCAGCCCAGCTACTTCTATTATTACAATACCAACAGTCTGAATGATCCCAGTGCTCCGTAGTCACCAGTAGAGGGTGCAATCACCATATATTTGAAAAGTATATAGTTATGAAGGGAATGGGTGGCCTATTTATGATTTTTAAGGTTTTCATATGATTGACACGTAATTTAGAGTGAGCAAAATCCAGTGCTTGTCATTTTGTTTCAGTACTGTACGTTAATGTCACTTCTTTATTTGAACAGTTCTCCAGGCTTTCAGATTTCTTTTCTTTGAATGTTTCTGGATGTTCTCTCCTCCTCGCTTCAGTCCTTTTGATGGAAATGCTTTAATGTCAAAACTCTGTTTTAGACGTCACACTTTCATGTGTGTCTTTAAAATTACCTGCATGAGTCCAGCAGAAACTGAGGGACCATAAAATCTACCCACTGCAAATAAACAGTTTGGTGAAAGTCATTAAAATATGACATTTTATTGTAATTTAGCTCTGTTTTTTCAACTATTTTGACAAGGAGAAGTGTTATTTATGGTTAAGACCAGTTGCTCTTGTCCTATAAACATCATGACTGTGTGTGAAATTAGGTTCCAGGAGTCACAACAACTCAAGTGAGATTTGTTTTTCTCCTCTATCTGAAGCTCTCTGTGTGTGACAGTGTGAAGACATGAACCTCCACTAGGAAAGCTACATAATTTTTGGAATTTATGAATATGTAAGGATGCAAAGTCTTCACTGGTGCGAAGAAGTAGGAAGTAACCCACAAGCCCCTCACTTCTTTTTTTTTTTTTTTACCACATGTCTGTACCCCTCCCTCACTGTATCCCTAATTGTCAAGATCAGATCTGCGACAGGCTGACTCAGAGTGGCGGCTTGACAAACGCAATCATCCGGACAGCCTGGGGTTGAGTGGCCAGTGGTTGGCAGCTGCCCCGACTCCTCAGCTGGGGCCCCTATGCTTTAAGCCCCGAGGGGGGTCATCGCTGCCATGGGCCACTACTGACTGACTGGACCAGTCTGGGTGGATTTGAGCTGGGTGTTGGGGGTACTGTTCGGTGAAGGAGCTGGATGGAAAGATGGGGGAGGAGGAGGAGGAGAAGGTGGACTGCGGAGTGCTGCGAGGTCAAGGACAGGATTTAAAAGAAAGGAAGGGGAGGTATTAAGGGGGTTGGTTCAATGGTGGCTGAAGGGATTAGGAAGAGGGTGGGTGAGATTGAGAAAGATAAATATGGATGAGAAGTGTATGACAATTTCTTAAGGGTTCTAAAGAGAACAATCTGGAGCCTTTCCAAGTAACCATCTCAGTATAATGTGTTCTAATGGCCTGGGCCCAAAGGGTGCTGAGGTTGTAGTTGCCAATTTTCTCAACCATCGGACTGAGATTCATCCTACCGGCCCCTAACGTCCAACCAGCAGCCTTGTTCTCCCTTTGCCTCCATCCCTGGTGACGTGCCATGAATCCGAAGCTATTAGATTATGCAACGTTGTTCAGCCGGTGAAAGCCTACTGGGAGCCTCAACAGACAATTAGCCGAACCACAGTCGTGCAAACGGTTAAGTGTGGACTCCAGTCAATTGAATAATGGGCAATTGCAAGCTCCATTTCATTCGGTGATATGCTCCTGGTGCAGTGGGGGCAAGTGTGTGGGTGTGAGAGAGTACTGAAGGAACAAAACATAATGGCACGGTACATGTCAGCAGCCACTTTAAAGTTTTGGCACACAGTTAACTCCTGAACCTTGACTTTCTTTGTCAAATGTTACAAATCACAATTTAAATTTTTTTTTTTGAAGATTTTTTTTTTTTTTAGCAACATTTTTAGCAACATTTTGATTGTGATTTGTGCTGCTTTGCATGGTGGCTGCAAGTAGACGAGTTTCTGGGTTCCCACAGATCCTGTGTTACAAAGCATGGGAAGTCAATGCTTTGGGCCCTGACTGTTGTTCAGGAGCGCACCGATTTATTGGCCAGTCGATTTCCTTAATTTTGGGAGAGCGATGATTGGTCAATATGTAAGGCCAATTTTAGGCTCCAATCTTATTTACCTCGGCAAAGGTCTAAAAATCAACAACTCTTCTTTTCTGCTCTCCTGTGAGAAGTTTGACTATTAGCTCCGCCCACCAGGTCATGTCTGCACTTTTACAGTCAGCAACACTCACCCCACTGTTGCCAGCTCAGCAACTTTCTTGCTATATTTAGCAACATTTTAGACATTTTAATCCAAAGAAAATTAGTTTTGGCCACAATCGATAGTTCAGGCTTTTTAAAGATCGGTGATCGGCCAGAAAACTGTAATCGGTGCACCCCTACTAATAACTGTTGCTAAATGTAGGGTCAAAAAAAGCACGCTGACTGTGCTGGTCCAAATTAAGCTTTTCATGATAAACAGCAATAAAAAAGTGACTTCATGTGTATTGGTAATTTAAATAATACATAAACCTCACAGCTGCTGTGTAAGTCCTTATAAATGCAAAACGTATTTTGTTTTCATAAGATTTCACACAAAACCACATTTTATTTGCACCTGTTTTGATCTTTCTCTTAGTGTAAGATCAGTTAGAGAAGGAGAGTCTGGAAGGGGAGTGGGTTTGCTAACTGTATTGATTGGTTGCTCCAGTAACGTCCTTCTGTCTGTGACTGGTTAAGTCTGAGTGTGTGGTGCTATTCATATCGACTGGTGTGGGCTGCCGAAAGGACGCAGCAACTTGATGTTTGTGTGCAAATGCCATTTGTTGATATTGATTTTTGTCCTGAGTAGATTCATGTGGCATTACTGTGTTGTGTTTCATTGTCAGCGAAGCCCATTATCATGACTAACCTGTTTACTTTACTTGCTATTAGACTAACTGGTTTGAAGAAAAAGTACTTTTCACATGATAACTGGTCACCTACTGGAAATCTAGATATCATATGTTCAACTAAAAGGTCAAGTTATCCACTAATATAACTCCTCTGTTAGCTGCAGGCATAAGCCAAACCTTCTCCACCAGTGTGGCTCTAACTGGTTTTTCCTCAGTCCTCCTGACCAGACTGGTGTCTTATCAGCAGATCCTCTGCGGTTCTTTCCTGTTTTTTGCAGCCACAAAAACATCTCAACCACTGGCAGACATGACATCTGCCACCAGAGAGCTGCTCAGTGTAGAGGAGCGTAATTATGAGCAGCAAATGAAGTAATCTGGGTAATCTTAATTTTAAGCCTTAATTTTAACTTGACACTTTTGGCTGTTTGTCTTGAGCACAAAATGAAATGTTGGTTTTATTTGAGTAAATCAAAACCACGACCTCAATGTTCTCCGCTGCCGTGTCACAGGAAGCTGGCCGTGCGCCCACGTTCACATCCAAAGAGTTTACAGAGGATTAAAAGAAAATTAAAAATATTCAGTGGATCAAATCTATTTTATTAATAAAAAACTTTTAAGAAAAAACAGTGTCTAGCCAAGCTACTGTGCTACAGCACAAAACAGAGGAAAACAAGACACAAGTGAAAACAGTACAATATAAACGCTTATTAAACTGTATGAAAGTAAAATGAAACAGCAGCAAAAACAAGCCAACTCACAGTGTCAAAAGTCATTGAACATATATTGGATGCAATGATTAAAAATCTGGTACCAGCACCCTGACTGAGCTGAAAGGAGGCCTGGCTGATGCAGTCATAAAGTGAGTTGTAATAATCAATAAAAACATAGATTATTACCCACGGGTTTTAGAAATGGCAAAAGATTTTGCTTTTTTATCTCCAACGTTTCTGAAGCTTGTAAAGTTGAATGCTGAATTCTGTGGAGTTTTTATTTGGTTCCCGAGAAGATCGGCTATTTGTCTGAGGAGGCCGGGTGCCGTGTGGTCAACACGGCTGCCCAAAGCGGAGGGCGAGCGAGCGTTTCCCACTGGAGACAGGTCAGGTCACAAGGATTAGCCGTGGCACCGGACATCCCCAAATCAACTGATCCGCCTCAACAATGACGGTCTCCTTAACGCGACGACAAAAGGGCCGAGAGCAGGCAGAGCGAGGCGGAGAAAACCACTCGCTGATTTGGAGCAGCAGAAGATCAGAGTAATTTGCTCCAACAATGATGTGAGACATTTGAATGGATTGTACTTTGTGTGAGTGTGTGAGTGTATAATGTCTTGCAAACAACAATTTCTTCTTTATTTTTATTCCTTTTTATGCCATGTATAAATAAACCATCCCACAAATGCCTGAATTGATTGTGATTGTCGAGCTGCACAATGAAATCTTGAAGTGCTCTGACAGCCATCGACTCCTGTGTTCACACATTCTGACATGTTTTCCAAGAGTTTCATCTGTTGCATTATAAATACAATCTAATAGCTAACATACCAGTCTCAGGATTTTGGACTTGTCATCGAAAAGATTTGAAAAATCACTTAATCTTCTGCCGTCAGAGTGAATATATTTGCCTCTGCTAATGTCTTTTATTCAGCCATGTTCAGCATTTGGCACTCACCTGGAAGACATCCAGCATATTTATTTACCTGTTTTCCTATAAGATAGAAACAAAAATTTACATAAGAAGAACAATAAACACTGTTATCTTGGCGATATTTAACAAACATTTGCCAGACAATCCATTAAAACTGTTTGAACGTACATACATTGGATTTAAATATGAGCTTTCTTGGAAAAAGTAAAGAAGATTGTAAAAAAAAAAATAATGGTGTGTTCAATAATCAAATTCTGTTTATTTCTAATAATTAAAAAAGATGTAAAAGCAAAAATGACCACAAATTCTCTACTTTAAAAGGAATCTTGTTCTTCCATCTTTACATGTGGTCAAGCTCTGAGTGTCTTGAAAAATTGCCAGATTTGCTGTGGCTTCTTTTTTTATTTTGAGGAGCTAATGAGGGATCTCTGTCACCGGTCCAACAAAATGCTTCACACGGTGACTAATGAGCCTATTTGTAACTAATTATCTTGTTTGTTATGTTTGTCTCGAATATTGAAACATTGCATCAATTAGAAAGCAAAACAACTGGGAATAAAAATCACAGAGGCAGAAGGAAGTTGTCGTGGGTGAAGTGTGTGAATGTGTTTTTCGAAATCAGTGTTTGCAGCATAAAATAAGTGATTTTAATAGTGACATTAAACTCGAAGCGTTTCACCATGCAGCACACTCACCCTTGGTATCTGCAGACTTCTGGAGGATTGTATGGACAGCCGCATGGAGGTCAGATCAGTGATGAGAGCCTCCTGCCTGGTTGAGTTCCCAACAATCCGCTTTTCAAGCCAAGCACCTTCTCCAGGTCATATCTTTGACGGATCTGTCTGCCGACCGACTCACCCTGGAGTGGCTTCCTTATCCCTAAAACTTTGATTAGTTTGGATGGAGAAAAGTTCCCAAGAGACTTTTTAAAACAGCACAAGTAAGATGTGAGTCAAAGCTGAAGTAGCTCTATGTTTAGCGGGTTGATTGGGCTTAATTCCTGAAAGTCTAATTTGATATGCATTAATCCCTGGATTAGCAAAGAGCTCTCCCCAAGGCTTCCACAGTCTGGGTCTTCCCAGCAAACCAGGGTCAATAGGAGCATATTTCTTTGCAAACATGATGCCAAATTCGATAATTATGAGAAACTCGACATAAACGTGTTTTTTAAACACAGCACCTCAGCAGTTCCAAAAACCCATTGTGGCTAAATCCACTCTCTGTCTTTTCAACTACTTCTCCTTTAAAAGACAAATAAAAGCCAAGGAGTGAGGAGAAGGCCCTGCTCATTAACCCCTCCGTACTTTACAATGAGTCCTGGAGGCGCACTGTGCCAAAGAGCCAGCGCTCTAACTAGGGATCTGGATGGGGGTGGTGTGTGTGTGTGTGTGTGTTGGGAGGGGGGTTCAATTTTCCAGTACAATGGTAAAACCCAATGTTTCTCTCAAAAGCCGCAGACTGAAATTGCATGAGTTTTACTTTTGTGCCAAACACTTTAGCGATTGCCCGAAAAGCAACACGTGAATGAAATTGCGTCAGGTAAATACAGGAACAATCTTATCTGAACATTTTTAACTGAGGACAGACCAAAGCATTTCAGACATTTGATATATTCATGTAAAATAAAACTCTCTATTCCCAGCGAGCCCAGTCCAGGCCAGTAGAAAGCCTCTTCACCACAGCACACTATGGGAAGGAGGAAGTCGAATTACAAGTAAAACGTACAACAACATGAGCAGTATTTCAAAAACTGTATTCTGTTTTCGGTCATATCTGAGCACCGCAAAGGGACTTGACCTCAATTACCATTTACAGTGTTATTGTATCCAACATGTTCATCACTACCTATGGATTTCATTTTTTGCATTAATATTCATCAGAGTTCTCTGATCACAATTAGATCCTGCTAACAGGTTGAAAATGTACAGCAGTTGAGTTGCTGAAATGTTACTGTGCTATAATGCAAATCTATTTTATTACTTTGTTAGAAAAATGTGGAACATCATTGTTCCGAACAGTTTGTATTTTTGTGTTGTTTTGTTTTTGTGATGTAAAGTAAAGCACTTTGAACTGCCTTGTTGCTGAAATGTGCTACACAAATAAGCTTGATTGATTAACATGTATGTTGCCTTTCTGTCCACATTTTCAGTTTATCATTGTGATCCTTATTGAAGCAAAAAGGGACAATAATGAACTGTTGTTTGTCATCTTGTTCCTTTTACTACTTAATCCATGTTAATTGGTTAACTGGTTTTTGGCACATACGTGACATGTCCCACCTAGTGCCTCTCAGCATGAAAAGAAACAACCTCTGTCTATGAAACATTTAATTCAAATACACAAATAAGGACAAATGAGCTGAGTAACATTATAATTCATTCTCTACCTGTAATAAACATTCAGTAAAAATGGCACATGTAGATTAAAAGTATTTTAATATATAAATTCTATCAGGAGACATCTTGTTATCAGTTCTTAGGGCGTAATCTTAATTGTAAGAATAATTTCTGTCAGATACAACACTGGCTACATGCACAAGTATAGACAGCAGCTATAATTACATTTACTCTGTTACATTTACTTGAGTAACTTTTTATTTTTACTTATCTACTCTACTTCAACTTAATTAATTTCAATATAAAGTATCAGTATTCTGAGTGAAATTTCTGGATTCTCTCCCCACTGAGTGAAGAACAAACATGTTTTAAACAAAAAATCACCAAACACACAGCTGCAGTTTGTGTAAAAGTTTCATAAGTTTTCTATTAAACGAAACTGATTGGAGAAAAGTATATTTTGCCTGATTTTTTTTTTTTTTTTGTTGCTTAGATAAATTATTGTCCTGAAAAATTGAACATTTCCATTTAACTTTATATTTTGGTCCGTCTGATGATGTGATGTTCAAATATGAAATGATGGATAATTTGACCAGTTACTCAGTACTTTTTACGAAATACTTTTTTACTCTTACTTGAGTCATTTCTTTGGACGGCTTCTTTTTACTTTTATTCCAGTAAAACTAAGTTGACGTATCTTGAGTACAAGTTTTAGGTACTCTGCCCCCCTCTGAGTATAAATGATTTTTTCTCTTGGCCATATCCTGTGCTCATGCATTGCTATGTGTTTTTTCTGTTATTGCCAATTTGCTTGCTAAGTTGATGGTGTTGCAGTTTTCCATGTAATACATCTCAAAGACCAAGGCAGCTTGCTGCTCCATGTGCTGCACAAGGTGCCCCTTTTCCCACTTGAGCACCTGCCCCCCAAAAATATCTGTGCACGCCACTGCTCTCTGCCATTTTGCAGATGTTGTGGGAACTTCATCTCCTGGCTGCGCTGACACAAACTGTCCCTCTTCATCCTCTTAAGAAGGAAAAAGTCCTCGCCACTGCCGCGGGGACGCTTTAATTGGAATTTCATGCGGGCTAAACAGAGGGGAAGCTCATGTAAGTTAACATTTGGTCGAATTAATTGGTCCTTTTCTCTCTTTTCACCTCAGTCGGGCTCTTGCGGGCCGCAGACGAAGCTTCCCGTTAATCTCCCATTTTAAAATCAATTCACTGAGACAGACAAAGAGTCCGCCTCGCGCTTTTCTTCTCTTCCTGTCCCAAACGAGCTCCTTTGTGGCCCGCAAATTGTCTAAATCCCCCTTTGGCGGACCCCCGTCGGAGTAGTGGGGAGGGGGGTCAGTATGAAGACGTCCTCGTGTTGCTGACAGCTGATTAGCGCGCGCTCCCGCGACCCCTAATCTTCGCCGTGTGGGCGCGCGCCTAAAGTAAAGCTCCCACTCTGTCTCGTGATTTGTGGACGTTGAGGCCGCCGCTCAGATGTGAGTGAAACCCAGAGAAAGAGTGCGAAGAAAAGGCCAACTTGCCCGCTTACGGTTGTTTACTGATATTCGTGTCCCGCGGCCCGCGCGCGCGGGTCGGCGGTTGGTGGCTCTGCTAGGCGACGTGCGCGTGTTCGACCGCGCACGTCGCTCGCTGCTCGCAAGTCGATGTTTTTGATTGGAATGAAATAGGAAACGGGCTGATGAGCGAGTTTTGCTTTTTGTGAGGGAATGTGCAAATAAGTCAGGAACAAGATGCGCGTTCCCGCAGAACGTCCGCAAACGGAGCGCGTTGTTCCCGGGGCTTTCATTCAGGACAGTTTGACCTGAGCAGTTTCATGGCGAGAATAGAGGAATGAAAACACTCATCACAAATCCAAGGTTTCAGTGTAATAGTCGACAGAGAGGAGACACAGGGATATTCTGGACTGACCACGAAATCTAACCAAATAAGAATAACGAGACAGATTCCTTAAAAAATATATTGTGTCCATCCGATTATATGATTTTCATTTGTTAAGAGTAACACAACACCGAACAATTACCAATCAGAGTATGAAATCTCTCAATCTCAGCTGTCTTAAATGTTTGAAATCGTCATTTATTTTTCAGTAATAAACAGTCAAATATCGCGTGGCACGAAACGACCGTGTTTCGTGTTTCGAAGAAACGCCTTTCAGATTTAATGTTACAGTTTATAAATGGGATGGACATATTTGATCATGATCTAATATTAACTGAACTTCCATAGCGTCACTCACTATCACATTCACGCTCAAGCATCGGCCTCAGTCGTGATTTAGGGAATTGCCCAAAGACACTTCAGTCAGAGAAAGATGGAATCAAACTCGCAACCTTTTGATTGCCATGGAAATCTTCCAGTTGATCCACAGCCTTCTTTGTAAAGTACAGAGAGAATGAAAAATGTCAAAAATAATAATAATAAAAAATTCATCCTACGGTCCCCTAAGTTTTTTTTTTTTAACAGCTTGCATCATTTGAGACGTGAAACCTACACACGAAGAAGAACTCTTGTTCAAACTGGATCATTGACAAATCATCTTTGTAGCATTTAAAGGGCCGTTTTCTATCCACGCTACACGATTTATTCACACTCATCCCAGAAGCTGAATTCATCAGCAACACCGTCCGTTCAGTCAGAGACGTGTTGAAAGCTTCACAGAGTTTTGGTCTTCGTCTCTTCCGGTCCGTGGAAGTGGAGTTATTTGCTCCACCGGACCTGGATTAAAGTTAAAGTTAAAGTTCCAACATCACCTTCTGCTCTGCAGAGCAGTTTGGTGATTCACTTCTCCACTTTCTCTTTGGCCTTTTCCCTTTTTTTCGTTTTTTATTTCCATTTTCATGACCAGATTTCTTGTGGATCAAGCCGTGATGACTGCGTGAATATCCTTCTTGAGAATTATTATTATTATTTTTTAACAATCCTTTCTATGTTCTCAGAAGACACAATGTTTTTTGGGGGGGATCAAATTTGGTGAAGGTGCGAAGACTCATGTCGACATACTCATATTGACTTGTGCAAGTTATTTTTTATTTTTTTTGGGGGGGGGGGGGGGGTTAAAATACTCATTTTAATCCCGTTTTCTACAGAGAAAACAGCTGAATGCGTTTTGTTGCAGTCTGACACGGAGAGATGATCCAAGAAAAGAAGACAGAGTGTCACTTCAGATCTTCGTCCCTCCGAGTCCAAAAGTAGAACTTTTTCCTGTGATCACTACACATATCTTCTCTATAAGAACCAGCTTCTACGTCACCGGCGCTGCGCGCGATCTGTCTCCGGAAGTTAAATACTCCGAGACGTCTCTGCGAACTTCGTGCGTTTTTGCGAGGGGGACGCTGACGGGGTGAAGGTGAGCAGGGCGCGTCATCTGCCAATATTGGCCTTGCCAGGTTATTCCGGGGCCGGCTGAGCGCGTTAATTAGCCGTTAACAGAGACGGAGCCGTTTGGGAGCACGTCGCGACTCTCCGCAGAATGTGCGCCGGGATAATATTGTTCCAGGAGACGTGCGCAGAATGACCCAGACTTTATTAACGCGGGGGGCCCAGATGACGAGCTGCGGCCTGAGTGCTCCATTATCTCCAGTTCTGATGAGTGGCTCCGGATGAGACGCGCACGCTCTCCCCCCTCCTCCCCCCATGCTGTCGGACCCCCCGGGGCCGTTTAGCTGCTTAATGTAATTTGCTTTCAAGGGCCGTGTTATCTCCCATCATTTGCGCCATTATTCCCCGAGTCAAGTGTAAAATGTGGCTTTATTAAAATCGTGTCTGTCAATAAATGTTGAAGTAAAGTGGACGCAAAGCATGCTGGTCTGCCGCGTTTCTCCCGAGCGCGTGGAAACGGCTCACCTGCACAGGATAAAGTGGCCCCTCAGCTCAGCGACATTCATCCTGCTGCCACAATAAAACTGGAATGATAAGACAGACAGGCAAGAATAAGAAAAAAAAAGTGAAAGTGGTTGTGCGTCATAAACCTGGGTGTTTGTATATATGAGCTGGTTGTTGTTTACTTCAGTGCGTATTATTATTAGAATGACTTCTGAAACATTCAGGTCATATCGTTTATATACATGAATTGAAATGACATGGTGGAGACGGTGAGCTTTCATTATAAGTTATAAGTTATTTATTCACATTAACACTTTCCAGTAAAATACATAACATGGCAACTCATATTTAAATAGCAACTTTTCGACCTGTTGTGTGCATCGGTCTGGTGGTTCGGCCCTGTGTTCCACACATATGAGGAAGAATGCTAGATGACAAACAGAAGAAATCCCTAGAACGTTCTTTTTAGCTGCTCCTCTCGGGTCTGGTCGGATCATTCGTTCCCTCTGTGTTAGTGCACGGGGCCCCTGAGACTCGCCACACCCATTTGAGTCCAGTCTCTGGGGGGCTTTCTCACCTCAGGCCTGGATTGTTTTTGTTTTTTTTTTAAAGTTTTTAATTTTATTTTTTTTAATTCCAAGAACACCAGTCACGCGCCCGCCATCAGCCAGCCCTTGTCCTCTCAGCAGACCTCAGCTCTGCGGCTCTCTCAGGGCCTCCGAGACCGCGGAGAAGCCGCCGTCATGGAGCTTCCTGATGTGCTTCTTCAAGTCAAAGTTGCGGCAGAAGCCCTTGCCGCAGGTGGCGCAGGTGAACGGCTTCTTGTCGTTGTGCGTGTGCATGTGGAACGTCAGGTTGTAGATCTGGTGGAAGGCCTTGTTGCAGATGGAGCACTTGTACTGCTTCTCCCCGCTGTGCGTCAACTTGTGGTTCTTGTAGTTCCCTAAAAACAAACAAACAAAAAGAGAAGGGAATGAACGGAAGTTAAAAGGAAAACAAAAAAGTGTCCAGTGCAACAGGAAAAAGAAAAAATAATCATGAAAAAGCTGGTTGTCAGTATGACAGAACGTATATTTTATATATATATATATTTAAATGTGTGTGTGAAACTACAGTCAGGTGGGAAAAAATCCAGTTCAAACCACCGATAAAATACACAATCTTTTCTTTTTACTTCTACTATTATTATTATTATTATTATTATTATTATTATTATTATTATTATTATTATTATTATTATTATTATATATTTTAAAATAAAACCATTTTCTTTGAATATAAAACAAGGAGGTGGATTTAGTTTCTTTCTTTCAATCTGGTTTCATTTGGTAACTATATTGTCTTTTCTCAGCGAAAACATAAAAACATAAACTGACTATATTATCGTGTATTTCAAAGATGTGCTTTAAATTATTACTTTTTAAAAAATCTAAATGTGGGAGATCGGTGACATTTTGATGCTACACAAACTCATCAACATGTTAAACCTTTCATTTATTTGAGTAGCTTGTTTTAATTCAGTAACAGAGTCATTTTAGACATATTTGATCATTTCAAAAGAAAAGCGTTGAGCAAAGTGAGGATTAAAAAGCTCCGCGCGGAGATCCACCGTGACGCGGAGTCTCCTTCCCTTAATTACAGGGGATTTTTTTGCGTGTTAAGGTCGAGAAGTTGTCAAACTTTGTCAGAATCAAAGCGCTGTGGCAAAAAAAAAAAAAAATTCAAAAAGAAAAGAAAACAGAGAGAGAGAGGAAAAAAAAAAAGCCAACTTCGCTGGAGTTCAAGCAGCTGACCCAGAGCAAATGCTGCCGTCTTCAG
This sequence comes from Brachyrhaphis roseni, assembly GCA_903066815.1. Taxonomy (NCBI): domain Eukaryota; kingdom Metazoa; phylum Chordata; class Actinopteri; order Cyprinodontiformes; family Poeciliidae; genus Brachyrhaphis; species Brachyrhaphis roseni. The sequence goes on from CAEFZY010068161.1 coordinate 13,885, forward strand.
GAAAAGAATCAGTCCGTGGAAATGTGCCACGTCCTATTTGTGCTGACGGCTCCCGGTGAGCCTGCAGACATTCACCGCTTCCAGCGACCCAAACCCAACATGAGGGAGCCTGGCGGAAGACTTCCATGGCAACACCAACAAATAACATAATAAAATAAAATCCAATCGGCCTGTACTGACATTGCGAAATGCAAATAAGTTATCGCTCTTACTGAGCTTTTCTTTCTTTCAATTTTTTTCTGCGTAAACTACTGAGGTAAAAAATTAATAAATAAAAATCAATTCAACTACGGAGCTGAGTAAATCTCTGCTTTATTGACTTTATTTACCGCGCCAGACCGAAATAAAACTACATGTATAATAATAATAATAATAATAATAATAATAATAATAATAATAATAATAATAATAATAATAATGGGATAATTACCTCTTTGTTAAAGTTACTTTTAAACTTTAAGCGTTTTGGTTTATATGCGCGTCACGTGTTTTTTTATATATATAGTTTAACTAGATTATATGTATTAAAACTAATGCGTCAAAAAAAAACAACAACAACAACAAAAAAAACACGAATGAATACATTCAGTTCGTCAGTGACGGCGTGAGGCTCCATCAAACACGCACCTTTCTGGTGGAAACCTTTCCCGCAGAACTCGCACACAAACGGCTTGTATCCGGCGTGGATGCGTACGTGCGTGTTGAGCGTGGAGCTCCTGTTGAACGCCTTGCCGCACTGGTTGCATTTGTGCGGCTTCTCCTAGGAGGAGGATATTTGAAGAAAACAGGTTTACGGAGCAGTTGAAAGCAAATGAAATGAAAGTGTGTGTTTGTCTCTCACTCTCTCTTCCTTTCTCTCTCTCTCTCTCTCCCTCTGTGTGTGTGTGTGTGTGTTTGTGTGCGTGTGTGTGAGGCACCCAGGCCGGCCTGCAGGTGTACCCCCGCCCGCGTCTCACCTGAGTGTGGATGATCTTGTGCCTGCAGAGCGTGCTGGCCTGTCGGAAGCCTTTGCCGCACACTTTGCACACAAACGGCCGGGCCCCGGTGTGAACCGGCATGTGTCTGGTCAGGTTATAATGCGCGTTAAAAACCTACGACAGAAAAGAAAACACACACACACACACACGCCCACACACACGATCCTGTTAAAACGTGTTGTCTGGTCACAAGCTGCCTGGTTCGTCTTCGGGCCGATAGTTGTCGTTCCTCAAAGTTTACCTTCCCACAAACTTCACACGTGAAGTTTTTGTGCTTGCCGTCCGCGCTGCAGCCGCCGGAGCTGAGCTTGCTGTGAGTCTTGACGCCGTTCTTCTCGCCGATCAGAGCGTGGTTCTCCTTCACTATCTGGTCCAGCTGGCCCGGCAGATGCTCCTTGTGTGGGTACTGGGGAGTGGGCAGCTTCTCGGAGCCGGCGCCGGCCAGCTTGGCGTTCTCCAGCAGCAAGAGTCTGTGGTGCGCCGACAGGGACGCCTGGGCCTGCGGGGTGGAGAGCCAGTGTCCTGCCAGGAGCTCTGACTGCTGGTACGCAGAGTCAAGGTAATTCAGGTAGTAGAGCGAGCCCACGCTGGGCACGGCCACGGCTTGGTGGATGACCTGCGGCTTCACCACCCTGCCGCCGGTGGTCGGCACCGGTTGCTTCAACGTGGCGTCCGCTCTGGCGCACACGCCGCAGCTCCCTTTGCACGGCGCGGCCGCCGATCCGCAGAACGTTCCCCTAAGGCTGGCTCTCCAGAGCTCCGAGTAGTTCATCAGCGCCTTGGCCTGCAGGTCGTAGCTGAACGGCTGCAGCGGGATCATGCAGGGGATGGGGGAGCAGAGGCCGAGCAGCTTCTTCCCCTCCGAGCGCTCCTCCGCGCCGCTTCTCGGCTCCGAGCTCTTGGACATGATCCGGTCGATGGAGAAGGCCAGGCTCTTCGGAGCCCCGGAGGGCCCGGTCCTACCGCAGGACATCACCGTCTCCAGAGAGGCAGAACTTGCCATTTCAAAAAAAAAAGAAAGAAAAGAAATAAAAAAATAAAAAAAATAAATTCTTGCCGTTCGCAGCAGAACTTGTTGGAAAGTCCGAGCGTTCCTGTTTTGTGTTTTGTCACTCCTCTGAGTTCCCAGCAGCAGCAGCAGCAGCAGCAGCAACAGACACAGGGAGCATCAGTCTGATGCGCACCTTGCTGTCAGAGTGTCATCCTCCCCCCCCAACTCCTTCCCCAAAGCCCCCATGCAAACAGCGGCGTCCAGGGGCTGATTGCTTAATCCTCGTTAACTTTTTGCGCGGAAAATTAACGGGACATTTTCGAGTCAAGAACCAAAAAAGAAAGAAAGAAGAAAAAAAGAAAAACTGAGGGAGGACATCAGAATCTGAAGAAGAAGAAGAAAAAAACGTGGGAGCTCCAGGAGGATGCAGGAGCGCGGAGTTAAGTGTGAGTTAGAGGTTACCTCTTTAATGCTCAGACGACTGGAGAGCCGCACGCCGGCAGGCCCCGCCCCCTCCTCAGAGCCCATCCTGACATCAGCCTCCACCAGGAAACGCCCTCATCAACCTGCGCGCCGTCAAATCAGGAAAGTTGAGGGGCTGGAGCCCACAGACACAAACGACTCTCTTTCTTTCTTTTTTATTTCTCTTTTTTTTCTTTGTCTCTTACCTGAGGAGGAAAACGTGTAAACACGTTCTGACTATACACTCATTATACAACAGGAGAGGAGCTGCTTTCATTTGGCTAACAACAGACTAATCTCTGTTTTTGTGCTTCAGTTTGGGATTTCTTTTTTTTTTTCCAAGAGAAAGTTGCTAATCCTCTGAGATGGGATTCCTCTCTCTCTCTCTCTCTCTCTCTCTCTCTCTCTCTCTCTCTCTCTCTCTCTCTCTCTCCCTCTCCCCTTCCCTCTCTTCTTCTCTTTTCCTTTCTTCTTCCTTTTTTTTTCTTTCTCTCTCC
>CAEFZY010068163.1:0-20817 GCA_903066815.1 Brachyrhaphis roseni
TATATATATATATATATATATATATATATTAAACATTAGACTGTTCCTGTCACTTAAATTTTTTTTATTTAGATTATTTAATTATTTAGGAAAACAATTATTCAAGATGTCTAGGTAATCAACGTAGTGTTTGTAAAAAAATATATTTTGTAATTATTGTAGCCATTTTGAGAAAATTAAGTCTATTTCTCCAAAATGTAAAAAAAAAAGCAATCAAAAATATCACAATTAAATTTTTTCTTAATGCTATTCTTAACCACTTTTAAAAAAAAATCTGATTTGAATAAAAACAGCAGATGAACAAATGTTGATACTACTTATATTAGCTCATTGGTTTTAAGTTGAAATATTTTAAAAATATTAAGCATATACTGGAGTGAACCTTTTTTTTAAATAATATTAAATAGTGTTTTTCTTAACATTAGGTGATTTTTGACTTACACGGTTTGCTGTAGCGCCATCTGCTGGCCAGTTATCCAACGTTTTATAAACTCTCTTTTAAAGAGTCAGAAAGCAGATACCTTTTTTTCTCCATTATTACAGAATTGAAAGCCAAAGAAAAGAAAATGTGATATGAAGAATTGTTCAGGAAGAAAGGACACAGCTTTTTCTTGCAACTCAGAAAATATATTTGTTTTTAATCTGTATGATAACAAAAGCAGCAGCTGCAATCTGCAAAATAAGGGATAAAATAAGTCAGAAAAAGGCTGGCTTGTGTGGTTTTCTAGAGAAAAATTGCTATCCTTGCAAAGCCACGTGTTATGCCCTTAAATCAGTTGCCATCCCATAACAGAGTTGCTTTTGTAAGTTTTTATTGCATCACTTAAAGATCACAGGTCCATCCAACAGTCTGTGGACTGAACTGTGTAAAAAGACTCTGCCACTCTGCCAAATTGCAAAAGCTGTGAGAGCACAAGCAGAGAGAGCGACCTCTGAGTGAAAATGAGCGCTTTGACTTGACAGCTAAACCCTGGACGGCTCCCCCTCCCCCTCTGCAGGATTTTGTTTACAAATCCGCTGCAAAAGCTGCAACAAACTAGCGAAACAAAACCCTGTCAAGTGCACAAAACACACAGGTGGGGGTGACTTGCAGGATATTACTCGCCACACTGTATCTGTTCGTGCACGAGCGTTTCTTCACACAAATCCCGATCCCCCGGATTTCCCACTCACCTCCCCCGCGCTGCTGCTGGCCGAGGATGCCGCACTAGGGGTGGGAGATCGCTGCAGAGTCACCAGAGCCATGGCTGGTGGACTGCGGCGGCCGTGGAGGGCAGCAGAGGAGCAGGGAAGGGAGGGGAGAAGGATGCGCCGCTGCTTCTGCCTCTGTCACCGGGTAGAAAATAATGCCTAGTCAGACCCTCTCATCCAGCGGCCCCTGACTCCACAGAAGCCCGCTGCGCGTCTCCTCCGCGGCTCCTGGGGTCCTCATGAGCGTGAAGTGGGGGTGAGACGTCCCGTGTTTGGCTCCAGCCAGCGTTTCCCAGAGATTTTCACGGCAGACAGACAAACAAAACACGCTGCAGGTAGCAAAGCGGAGCAGAAATGACATGCAGCTTTAGCGGCCGCCTCTGATTGGCTGGCCTAGTTCGCGTGCGGGCTGTCATTGGGCCAATGTTGTCAAGGTGACAGACCAGACTAGGAACTCCCATGCCATGCTGTTAGCGTTATCCTGCGAAATAAATATTATGCAAGTCGTCTTTAAAAAAAAAAAAAAAAAAATTATAGAAATTATATAACAAAATTTAAATAAAATTAATTATTAAATAAAACTCATTTTTTAAATAAAAATTATTAAGGTTATAAAATGATGATGATAAAAGGTATTTAAATATTAAAATAAATGTAATATTAAATATTTACATTTCTGGAATCTCAGTAAAGTATTTGTGTTTTATTGACCCAAAGAATAAGCAGTCACCATGTTGTACATCTTTCATTATTTTTTGTTGAAGCAAAAGTTTGAAAGTAAAAGGAGGCTAAAAACAAATTGAGTACAGATTACATGTTTTATTAGTAAAATTGCACAAAAATGCAGTGAATTAATGTCCATCCACTTCAACAAAATGGACCATTTTGTGTTAGTCCAACACATAAAGTTAAAAGTTCATATAGCTTTTGAAATATTACATGATACATTCCTATTTCCAATTCTCAAAAGATTTGAAATTACAATCCATTATCATATAAATCTCCTCCACTCCCCCAATCTATCAGGTTTTATTTGACTAAGATGTTTTTTTTCCCTACATCCAGTGAAGTAAAAAAGACAAACAGGAGAAAAACTATAAGAAATTAATTTTGAAAATTACTGATATTTGGGCTCAAAGTAATCTCTTGTTTTTCTGAGTCTAAGAAATTAAGCAGCATCATTTTATGAATGATCCAAAAAATGTCTAAGGTGACTAAGATTCAACAAATTTTTTTTGGTGGAAATGGAAGATAATGTACAAAATTAGTAAAATAACAAACATCCTTCTGCTATGATTAGACACAGAGAGCAGCCCTTCATTTTGTGTTCAATCTTATCACAAACAGCCCCCCTGTTTGTGATAAGATTGCCCTCTAACTTTCTCCAGTCATCATTCTGATAATTCAGTTTATTGTTGCAAAAGCAAATGTATTCCCAGAAGGCTTAGACGGCACAAAAGATTACTTTCTTCCTGGTTGACCTGTCATTGGTCCATGGAGTGTGTTGAACAATTTGACTGTCTGGTTATGTTGTTTATCTGTCTGAGTCAAGGCTGGACTCCTGCAGACTCCTGCCCAGAGTCTCAATAGGCAGAAATATGGATGCAAGAGCAGCAAGCAGACTGCAGCCACAGTACACCGAAAGGGTCAGATACATTGACGTCCTGAGCAGCACCTTAAAACGACAGACAAAATCAGGTTGTCAGAGAAAACTGAAAATCTTCTCGCTTTAATCTGCAGTTATAGAGTTTAAACATTGTTATTCTGTTTGGAATAATCAAATGTGATTTAATTTCCAAAAGCTTAAACCTACTTAAATTTACATGTTTTTCCCCCCAGCTAATCTAAAAAAAGGTGATTTATTGTAGGAGTTTTTTTTTTCTTCCTCCTATGTTTAGGAAGAAAATGCATTTGTTATTTTTGTTGAAAACATAAGTCTCACTCAGCAGGTTTTGGTGTGTAGCAGTGTTAGCAGCTGTTTGTTGATTTATATCTTCACTGATTTATCAGAGAAATGATCCATTGAAGAAGAATGATGACATTCCAAAAAAGCTCAAATAAAAATATTTTTGGCAATTCTAACTACCCTAAGACAGGAAAAGTTTAGTCTAATGTATTCTACTGATGGTGAGAAAATATGCCTATGTATATTTTTATGCAATGTACATAAATATCTGGCTTCAACTGTATAATAGAGCTGCATACCTGAGCCACAAATGGTGTAATCAGAGCACCAATTCTTGCAAAAGCACTGCAAGTCCCCATGCCCAAGGCTCTGATTTCTGTAGGAAAAACCTGAATCACACAAATAAATACATGTGTTGGACAACAGTTTGTCTACAGATATTTTTAATGCAAAACTGATTCATACCTCTGGTGTGTAAACAAAAACAACTTGGTATCCTCCAGAGATGAAGGCTCTTGCAATGAAGATGAATATTGTCAGACCTATCCTGCATAAACAAACAAAAAATAAACCAGTATCAGCGATGCCACAAGCCTCAAAGTGCACATTTGCTGCTGTTGTATCACAGAGTATTCTCACCTCCCAATGCAAGCATACAAGGGCAGAATGCACAAAGAAAACATGAAAAAACAAATCGCCATGCTTTTCTTTCTGCCAAGGTAATCAACTGCAAACAGGATTATTAAAAGGCCTAAAAAACAACAACAAACAAAACAAAAAGGAAAAAAAAAAGAAAGTTAAAACACACAACAATGTTACAGTTCAGATCAAGTCCTAAGAAAAAAAAAAATACTGGCAAATGTTTTACCTGGGAACTCTGCCAAGGTTGTCCATAAGAGATCCTTGTAGTCAGCTGATGTCAAATATTTACATTCTAAGCTGCACCTCGGTTCAATGCTGCTTCCCTGGGTCACTATAAGGAAGAAAAGAGCCATTTGATACCTTTTTTTTGGTCACATTACAAAAGTGAAACTTATTATAATTTTTTAAATATGGTACACACTTCCGCATGACTCTGTTTGGAACAGTTCAGTGGTCAGCAGGACAATCCCAAAATAAGAAAAGGCAAAAGAAAACCTTTGGTGAAAGAAAAAAAGAAGAAGAGGAACAAATATTAGATTTTGGATATAAAAAAAAGGAAGAAGAAATAATAGAGCTAGAATTAGAGGTGTGTATATACATGAGCCCCATCTCTTTAATAGACAAAAATAAAAGAAGGCAAGTTTGTCAATTTGTAAAAACTAATCTGAATCATTTAAAGCTAATTAAACTACTTTCGAAATCCTTCCTAAATAAATCTGGTTTCTCAACAATAATAATCTTAGTAAGTTTTAAATCACAGCATCAAACCAGCACTAACTTCTAGAATGTTGCTGATATAAGCCCTTTTGAAATAATTTTCTATTTATTTCAGTCAAATATCCAACCTGACCAGAAGCTCACTGATGGCTATAAAACATAAGCAGTTCAGATGTGTGAATTACAAAAAAGAAATTCAAACTTGTGCATCAAAAAAATACTTTTGCTTGTTTAAAAATAGATCAAATAAATCTATTGGAAAGCTCCAGTATGACATTTATGTACATGATTATTCATGTTCTGATAGAGCCCAAAAATTAAGACAATTATTTTTTGCTAAATGCTAACTAGCTACAAACCCACTGGTTCACCCCAAATATTTCAACTTGATTAAAGCTGAAAGTTGAGAACAAAGCACACACATTATACAAACTAACCATATAAACCATAGAAGAAGAGTAATCTTCCAGTACTGTTGAGAAAAAAGATCTTTATACTGCCCACGTTCATTCTGTGAAAATAAAAGTCATAAACAAATGTTCGTGTTAGTACATACAAATAACCTGCACCCTGTGAGGACATCTTCATCATCTCATCTCTGAGGAAACATTTATCTTTAACGTCACCTGTTTATATTCGATGAGTGTTCCCTGAGGTAATGCTTTGCCATTCTCACGGGCGATGCGAGTCAAAGTTGCTATTGCCTTTTCTCTTCTCCCTGACAGCACATCAAAACGAGGACTTTCAGGCAACCACTGTGTGACACAAGAAGGCAGGTTAGAGTTTTTCAGTAGCTTATTTCGCTACATTTATGCCTTAATCTTATAAAATATACTTACAAAGCAGAAAGAAACAAAAATTCCCACCGGAATGGCAGAGAGACCAAGTAACCACCTCCAACCCAGAGTGGGCATTACCCACAGGGCTAGGAGGACCTCGGACACGGTGCCAAGGACCCAGAAAACCTGAAGAAGAGAATGATTTCTGCAATGTTTCTGAATGATTCTTCAGTGTAAACTTTGATAAACTACATAGAAACAAACTCCAAATACCGCCATCAACATAATGGACATGCCTCTTGCTCTCACGGGAAGGAATTCAGAGTACAGAGTCACTCTAAAAAAAAAAAAAAGCAAAGAAAAAACACTCAAACGCAAAAAATCATTAACCAAATGCTGATGTATCTCACTTTTGCATAAAGGACAGAGAACCTACGATTGAGGTGTTCCTCCGATGCCAAAGCCTACGAAGCCTCGAAGGGCCAGCAGCCAGCCGTAGACTGGACTGAAGGCGCTGAGCAGGCCGTAGTAAAGAGCCCAGCACATGGAAATTACCAGACCCTGTCACCAAGACACAAACAAAACAGAAGGTAATGGAAGGTCATGAAACACACCTAAAAAATCAACAAAAAAACAAAACAAAACAATGTGACACTTACTACTTTTCTTCCGTACTTGTCAGCCACATTACCCCAAACGAGTGAACTGATCCCCATCCCAATAAAGACAACCTGATGCAAAAAAAAAAAAAAAACAGAAAAAAAGCTGAATGCAAACAATAGCAACCATCACACAGTCACCAATTCTCAAAAAGCACCCAAAGGCTTTTTACTGATGTTATGAGCGCCACTTGATAGCTGGGGAGACTCCAGTCACAGTGCAGCTCGGGGCCCAGGATGCTGAGGATCATCATCTCCATGGAATCTCCTACCTGACACAGAGGAACACATGAGACACACGTAGAATGAGAGAAAGGCATTTCCAGGGTCTCTAATGGATTCCTACCCATGCGAGTCCCGTAACGAACGAGATCTTCCACTGAAAAACTCCAAATCCGATCACTTCCAGTGCATCGTCCACTGAAAACGTTTCTGTGGAAGGTAAGGGGCAGAAACAGTGATTGGTGTCAATTTATCAGGCACTTTGCTTCCATTTATCATTTTCCTTCCACTTCACAATTAAATGCCACATAAAATCTCAAGAGAAACTCACTGAAGTTTGTGGATGCAATTTAACAAAATGCAGATTTCTTATTTTTGGTTACTTTAATAAAAGTCTGTAGTTTGCATTCAAAACCTGTCATCCTCAAAGGCTAACCTCCAGTGCAACCATGTAATCTCAGTATAATCTTAGTACAAATCCAGCTGTTCTATGAAGGCCTCAAGGGATTTTTAAAGAATATTACAGCAGTGTCTGTCTGTCCTACATGTTTAGATGTTTTCCTGCTTTAACAAACCTGATTCAGATGATTACAGTCAGCAAAGGTCTGCTAATCAGCCAAAAAAAATTTAATAAATTGATTGGATTAGGGAAGAGATTGTGAAGGAAATTTAAGTTAGGATATAATTCTGCTTAAAAAAATGCTCCAAACTTAGAAGAGTTTAGTAAGCAAAGTTACATAAATCTTTCTGGAAAAGTAAAAACAAGAAAGCAAAATGGAAGATGATTCTCTGGTCAGATGGGACTAAAATAGGTATTTTAGACCTTTAAGCAAAATTCTATGTATGGTAGAAAAACACCAAAGTTGCACTTATTTGACCTTCCTGAAGTGTTATTTGTCATTACAAAGATGACATATTGTATTTATGCAACTTCTTGCACATAGAAACAGATAATAATTTACTCAAGGGTTCCAAAATAGGATTATTGTGTAGTAAAGAGTATAGAGGGTTCATTGAGTGAATACTATGGGTCTAGTTATTAAACAGAAATAAATCAGCAGCATTGATCCTGTTTTTCACAGTTATGGATCCAGTTGTATAACCAAACACCAAAAGAGGCCACGGCCTACATAATGGGTTCTCATATTTCCAGACTGACCTGTAATTAAGCATTCTTTACATTGCATTCGCTCTTTTCTTTTAGAAAACTATCACAATTAATCATACCAGTAGATTCTTGAGCTACATCTTTTGGCTGCTGTTAGCATTCAAGTATAGTTGATAACACAAAGAAACAGGTTTGTGTAATTCACAACCTGCAGTTTTATTATTTCCAGAACTGTTGGCGGACTCTCTGCTCCCTGAGTCAACTTTTGCTGAGGCAATGGTGCAGATCTCATTATCCGTGGCCTGGTCTTCATCAGTGTGACCCACAAAGTCTCCCTCATCTCTGTCAGCACACAGAAAGAACACATTCAGTCATTGCTAAATTAAAACGACTCATTTTACAGCTTAAAGTAAAAAATAAAATAAAATAAATAGGAAAGAGGAAGTGAAGGAGCATTAGCAAACACTGAAAGCACATTTGTTTCTAAGAATATAACACCTGTCAATAAATTACAAAGAAAAAAACTAAAATCTTGTTTTTTTTTGTTGTTGTTTTTACCCTGGTTCAGGATTGCTCCAGCGCTTGTAAGTGACCTTAGCAGACCTCGTCCAGTTTTCCATGTTTTAGTCCTGCAATAGGCAGGACGCATAACTACAGCTGAAGACAAACCGGTCATTTGTTGTCAAACCTGCTGGTGCAGTCGCTTCAAGTTTCAATGAGACAGCCAATCAGAGAACGATACCTGCAGAAACTCAAGGGGGCGTGGTTACACCAGGAAACGATAACGTTGCTTTTCAGGGATTCACAGTAAAGCTTTGAAATAAAAGAATCAGTGCAAAGTAGGCCAAATTTAAATAAATACTAAAATAAATGCTCCTCGGAGTAGAGTATCATTATCAGTGATGAGTTTGGTTAAAGAAATATAGACAAAAACAAGCTGGATCAGAAATCCTAAGAGAGTAAACAAAGGCTTTACAGGTAAAGAGTAGAAATCATAATTAAGTCTGCATCTAAGGTATTTAAATAAAGGTAAAAAATTAAAGGCCAGAAATAGTGAATGGTACTTTATTATATTATCTGCCTGATAAGCTATTTGCTACATCAAAAATTATTTTCATTTTTTATCTGACACTGCAGAGATAAAGGCATAAATGATATTATTCTTTTTGTATTTTATGTTCTAAAATCAGCTTACCTGCAGGCAAATTTAAAAATGTAGATAAAGGGGCTGCTGTAATGCAAAAAAAAAAAAAAAAAGAATTACAGTATACAGCTTTGCCTGGCTGAGTGTCATGATGCATGACAGGCTGTAGGTTGTGCTATTACCCTTATGTTTTTTAGCTTTCTAGCCAAACCTTATGTGTTGTCAGTTGTGTTACTTGCTTTTTGTGTGTTTGTTTGATCAGTAATTGTGTTAATGCCATTAAGAAAAACAGTATGTCACCAGACTAGTCAGTATTTTATTCAAATTGCACAGTCATGTTATCCAGGTTCTTTAATAACTGAACCAGACCTTTTTGTTTGTCTTTGTAATAAACTCAACATCCTGGTGAGCTACCAGTCCAAAGCACATATTGTAAAACAAAAATGTCTCCAAACATTGATGAAGTGCATTTCTCCTGTACAAAGCTGATTCCAGGCTCTCCAGATTACCTGCAGCTTTTGATGAGCATCTAAATCGTACAGTCCTCTGTCCCCTTGTACGTGAATAAGGTCAGGTTTAGAAGCAGAAGCAAAGTAGGACATCAGAGGATGCGCTGAGGCTGCGGCATGGATAGCCATAAATACAAGACAGGTGGATTGCACAGCGCATCCCTCTGTCCCAAAATCAGCCGCAGACTCACACTGAACATCATAGAAACTCAGCAGAGTCGTAGCGCTTGGCACAAAGAAGTCCGACATGGAATCAAAGGTAAGGTTTGATGTCTTCTAGAATTTATTTTGTTTTTTAATTATTTTTAAACATTGAAATTGTAGAGTATCTGTAACAGTTTAACAGAAGTACCTGAAACTAAGAGTCCCCTTCAGCATGAAGCTGTTTCCTCACATGAATAAGTTGGTTTGCACTTGTTAGGCCTGCAGTGGAAACAGGTTTGTCTCTCTAGAAACAAGATTGGCTTTATTTTGTTTTTATATTGTTATTATATTGTAAAGATACAATATAATGTCTGTGGTGAAGAGTACAGTAGCTGAGGATTTCTGGATAATCTTTGTTTCCCCAAATATTATTTAGATATCCAGATGTGACAGAATAGCCCATGTTTGAAAGCTTTAAACTAGACTGTGTTCATTGTAGAAGAGGTTTTATATTTGTTAAGCACTCATTCATTTTAGATTGCACACCACCTTAAGGTCCATCTAGGTTTTACAAATGTGTAAGTATTACATAATGCATTGGTGTATGTTAATGAGCATTTTTCCATCCTGCTCTCTTGTATCACTGTGTGGTTTCCCCAATCATGAGGCAGTAACGTAAGACGGCTCCGTTGATGCTTTCAGGAAGCAATGTTAAATTTTAAACAAATGCAATTAGACGACAGCACCGCCTGGCCTGACAAGGATGAACTGTAACAAGAAAAACAAAAGGAGGGAAGTTGCAGATTCGTTGATAGTGTTTCACAGTGATGGATGTTTTCAATGTCAACTTCTTACATTTCTAGCTTTCTGTCAACTAAATGTGTGCCAAACCTACATTTTTTGGGCTCAAGCATAATTTATCTGTACTTCACAGATTTACTAAGTAATCTTATAACATGTTTTTTATTTCACATTCTTAAAAATAAACTCTTTCGTACTGGACATTGAAGTAAGGTCAATATTTATCATTTGAACCAGAACGAATAAGGTTGCAATAATTCATTCCTGGAATAATCTGTTACCTTCTAGTTTTATCAGGTTGCAGGTAATTACTTTGAAATACATCCATCTAATCAAAGATCAGTAACTGAATACCTTTCCTGTATGTTGTGTGTAGGAGGGTGAGAGTGGGTCTCTGGGTGGATCGGATTACAACAACCTGGTATTACATACCTGCACATACATAGACATAAAAAATACACAGATCTACACCCACACACTCTTCTTAAACACACAGTTCAACACTCAGGTGAAGAGCTGGATGAATGTTTGCTGCCTCGGCTCCATTAATGTTTGAGCAGCCCCCTGCTTCCAGAACCAGGTGGCCCATTACTGAATCGCCAGTGTCAAAGCAGCAGCCAAGCAGGAAGCAGCAGTTCCATCCCTTCCTATCTTGAATTGTGGTGAAGGGTTTGTGTTAAGGCTGTTTTTTTTTTGGATGGAGTGTCCGAAGACAGAATAGATTAGACCATTGCTGAACTGAAGAGGCTCAAATATGGAAGTTATTCTCATATTTTAAAGTCTCTGTGCTGGAGTTTGTGTGCTCGAGTTGCACACCTGTGGACCGAGAATCGTCACAGACGACTGGTTCAACCATGACACACATGACTCTGGAAGAGAGGGAGGTAAATTACTTAAGTTGATATATGTATCTACACTAACATGAAAAAAAATATTGTGCAACCTTTAAACGGAATCTTGCTTCTTTCCATGTTATGTTTATTATGTTTTCTTCTTCTCCTGCTCCTGATCATGACAATATTGTGCAGAATTTGCCTAAATAAATAAGGAAAGTGAACAAAACAAGGACTGAAGAAGAAGTTCTTGGACATTAGAAAGAGTGGGCTTCAACTAACTGGTGAACTTCGGAAACAGAAGAGACCATGTGGTTTATTTCCAGGCTGTTGAAGAGTGGACCGGACCTTAACTTTTGTAGTGATGTTGATGTGAGACTGGCTGTTCAGTCCACGTTTGTGTAGTACTGAGGTTTGTCATGTGCTGGGGATGCTTTTAATCAACATCCTATTTTTATGAGTTATGTCTGCATTGTTTGAGAAAAGTTGTGCTTGTTGTAATCATTTCACCAAGGCTTCCACATATCACTTATTCTGCTGTGGAGTTCATTGAAAGTCATTTAGATTAGCTTTGTTGCTTCAAGCTACGACTGCTCTGGTCTGTCATAGTAAAGAAAGAGACAACTCAAAAACCGGTTGATCTATGTTCTGGGTTCTGATCTTGAGATACATCTATCTGCAGATCATGAGCAAAAGAAGAAGATCCTGAATGCAAGCAGCTGAAATTAACTTCCTTTTTAGGTAGAATGGGCTCAGCCTTAGCGACAGAGAGAAGGTCTTCTTCATTTGGAGACAGCTTGGAGTCCAGCTGCTGCTCCTCAGAAAAGGAATTAGTCTATGGAGGTTTTCGGACATATAATCCCACTTCAAGTTTTCTGGGTACATCACAGTTTGAGCAGACACACAACACACTTTGTTGATTGGAGATTTCTTTTAGGGACACTTTGGGGTCCCCTAGAAGTATAATCAGGGTGTGGCTGGTGAGAGAGGTGTCAGGGTTTTCCTCCAGGATCTCAAAACTTTATATTTACAATAAATTAGCAATTGCAAATGTTGGTCCATTTATCGGAATATTGGTGAAATATTAGATAAGATATATATTTGTGTTGTGGTACAATTTAGTTTGTTTTGCAGGTTTTACATCTTTACATTTGTTCATTCTTGCAAGCTAAAGCATGATGCTTGGCAAAATGCTTTTAAAAATTTCTTTAGGCCAATCCTGGCTAAAAAATATTTTATTTTTAAATCCATCAGGATCTAACCTCTAGCATGCAAAGCTGAAAACATTCAGCTGAGCTGGCAGGTGTATGTAACTTGGGGGAGGCACATTTTGGGACTGGTGTCTTTGAAGGACTGACTAAGGTCAGGTTTCTCCAAACACTTGAAGCCCCCTAAATGTATGTTGCCCTTGGAGATGTATGGTGTCACTCAGCGGCCCACGAGGAGAGCTATCTCTTTCAGGAGGCTAACTGCCACTTTGTGGCTGGGTAACAGGATCCAGCACCATACTGGATGGACACGGACAATGGGGTGTCTTCTCAGGTGATGATCTTCAAGTCAGATAGACTTTCCAGTTCAGATATGTTTTTTATTGAGGTTGCTCTTATTGAAATGTTGTCACTTGGGTTATGTCGTTTTTTTTTTTTTGGTTTACAGTTCAGGAAGTCATTACCTTTTAGCTCAAATGGTACTAAATGGTACTGACTTCCATTACCAGGAAAGCAAACGCTTCCTTTAGTGGTTTTTGGTAACATTCCAGTATAGCGTTTTGCCTTCTGTCTGTTTCTTGAGGACTCAATTCCTTTGATTGGTAATCCATGTTTTGCACTAAATGATACCTGATCAGTTAGATGATCACAGAAACATTATGTGAGGACAACAGGGAACAACAACCTGGTGCTCCCAGTTTAAGCCCCCTTGACCTCAATGACCTACTGGGAGCACAACAATATCAAATATCAATGAAATATGCAGGCATTTGCTCATATAGAGTCCTAAAAAGCAGTTTTGAAAGATTCTGAATAGATATGCAACAACAGTGGCTTAAGCATTTCTAGGTGTAAAAAGGAGATATTCAACTGAATATAATCTGCATAAATAATGTTTGGATATTCTTCCCTTTCATTCATGGGTTTTCTCCAGTATATTCTCTCAGTTCAAAGACATCCATGTTAGGTTAACTGGTTTTCCTGAATCTAATTTCATATTCGGATGGTTTTCTGTTCTTTATCTTTGTGTTGCAATGTGATGAACCCTCTATCTGTCCAATGTGTGTCCTGCTTCTCACCTATGACTGCTGTTAGAGATTCATGCCTTCCCCAAATTAAATAAAATAGAAGAATGGATTGATCCGACCAAAGTGGCCTACCAACCAAAATACATGTTGACAAGTAAAAGGAGAAGACAAATCAATCAGAGAAAACTACATGTGGAAACAGTGAAAAAAAAAGAAACAAAGCCTTAAACAAATACTAAGAAAACTAGTTCAGAGTAAAACAAAAAGTAAAAAAACCCCCCAAAACACAGCAAACCTTAATGATGATCATTCATAGCCACTTTAGAAAGTATGCTCAAATCTCACATGCTATTTTCTTATATATATTTTGTTTGTTACTCCATTTGTAGTAATTATTTGAATCCCCATTTGGGTCTATTCAAACTCATCTACAAGATGAGGTAGATTCTGTGTCCTAAATAAAATAAAAACAATTACAAGCAACTTCATACTGTTAGATATCACAAAACTAAATTTCCTTACTGTCGATTATGAGCAAATTATAGACAACCACCTTTTATAATCTGTTGCCAAAGCAGGTACAAACGTCTGTCGAATAATTGTTTTCCTACATTCCAGTTCGAAGGGCTTTTTGAGTTTTGAATCAGTCATGATTTTAGTAGGAAATGTGTTTTAGCAATCACAACTTTTGAATCTATTTTAGAAAAGTTTTGTTTGTGTTTTCAACTATATCCACCCATAAACTTCAATAAAAGAAGAATACAAACAAATACATAATTAGAACTGGACATACTTCCTTCTTTAAACACTCCCTACATAATTTATGACTTCCTATTGGAGGAAACTGAGGATATAATCCATCAGTGTTTCCTGTGTTCCCCCAATAAAAGCAGATGTTCAGGTTCAGTTGGGAAAAAAAAGAAGAGAGGCACAAATCAGAACAACCATCGAGGGCCCTGAAAGTAGGTAATTATTTGATCTGACTTCCAATCAACCATTGTTAACTTCATTATAGTTGAAAAATTCTAATATTTTATTGTGCATTTCTTCTGTGTCACTAAATCAGATGTTATTAAATCAGTTACTGTGACTTGATAACAGCTCAAACTACAGAAACGTGATACAGGACGGCTCATACTGCCGTAATTAAAGTGCAATGAATCTCTGGTTATACCCTGGCAGAAACTGAGCTGTGTATTAAATAGCTAGGTATATTCTGTGTCTATGCATATAATCATGAAGTTATCTATCTCTTAACTGTACTTTGATACTGAAATGTTGAAATTTGCTCTGACCTTAAAATGAAATCTGTTTTGCAGGCTTGGTTGCCTATTTTCTGATTTAAAATTGCAAAAAAAGAGTAATGGGTCTATGGAGAACACATAAGCAGATAAGATAGAGGTGGCTCAATTTAGATTCACATAGGAATAGAGGATGTGGCCAAGGACACTAACTGGAATTCACAGATATGAGCACAAAAATGCCGGCAGCGAGACGCCCTCTGGGAGAGATATTTTACCAGGATTGTTGGCATGTGTCTCAATATCTTCCTCACCAACTGCACAGAAAAAACTAAAAAGTGACACACAAAAAAGAAAACAACAGCTGCATCCATCTAAACTCGAGTAAAAATAACTTTACCAGTCCTGTTCAAATTAAACCAAAGATGAGACAAGTCTAATTCTGTTAACCCTGATAGTTAAAACATTTATGTAGATGTTTCCATATTTCACTTCTCTTTAACATTTAAGCTTTGTTTAGATAAAAAGCAACATTGTCTTTTTTATGTCTTGTCAATGAAATGTTGCTCTCAAGAAAAATACTGTCCTGAGATTTCTATTAGTTTTGCTTAGTGTATTATTTTTTAAAGCATCTTGTAGTTTTCCAGTTTAAAGTTTACCTCTAATGTTCTCTTTGGGCCTCAATAAAGGTGAATAGCATCCAGTGAGTTCTTGAAAAATAAAAGAGAGAAACAAAGAAAAGAAGAATTCAGGAGGACTTCCTTCACTTTTGCCTTCTTTTTCTTTTTACCTTTTAAATTTCATCTTGTGGAATTGGTTTGGTGACGTCTGAGCAGGTTAAAAATGGCAGCCTGTAAAAAACGGTGAGGAAATTTTCTGGTGTTTTGTATAAACAAACAATCTTGGTCACAAATTTTGACCAAATGTAATGTTAGACTCAAACAAACTTCTTTCCCAATGGCATTAAACAGTATTTGGGAAATATGTTAAAGGCATTTTACTAAATGCTAACAGAAATGATATGTTCATGTCTGTGCTCATAAACGAAACATCTATGAGCAAAAAGTTATAGATCCATTTTCTAGTTATGGAGAAAATGGATAACTAACTTTTCCATTTTTCTTAGCAAAGAAATGAAAAGATAATGTCTTACTGTAAACAAATAAAATAGTGAAAAGTCAAGGGTGACGTTATCCAGGGCCATTTTAATGGAAAGTCTGGCTATTTAGAAGCAAACTCTACCTATATTAAGGTTTGACTTCAGACTTTTGCAGCCCTCCACCATACTTGTTGAGAAAGGGAGTTGGACCTGAACGAACAATAACTTATCTACTTCTGTTGTTTCCCTTTCTTATCGCTGCTGTTTTGACACAGAGTCTGGAGGAGCGGTGTAACCGGATCCTGAGGAACATGGAGGCCTCCCTGACGGCCCGGGATCGCGTGGGCATCCAGGATTTTGTTCTGCTGGACGCCTACACTAGTGAGAGTGCCTTTCTGGACAACCTGAGGAAACGCTTCCATGAGAACCTGATTTATGTGGGTGCTTCCTGTGCAGCTCATTCCCTTAAGTCTAATGAAACCTTACAGCCTTCAGCCTCTAACCCCTGCTGTCCTAATGTGGCATTTTACCATCTATCTGTCACCTTGTGTTGCTGATATAGCAGCTCTGCTTCTTTGAATCTGCAGAGCGAGCATTAAAAAGGTCACAACCATCCAACGGGTCATGATGACAAGTGATTAAATAAACTTATTGCTGTTGGTAAAGGACAAAACTAAATATAATCGTGGAAGAATATTTTTTAATGTCATGTAATCAGTAAGAAGAATAGTTGTATTATTACTGAAAGTGCAAGAGCTGCAGATCATGAGTTCATGTCCTTGTCTCTGTTTGAAGACCTACATTGGGACGCTTCTGGTGTCGGTCAACCCGTACAAAGACTTGGACATCTACAGCAAGAAGCAAATGGACACCTATATGGGAGTTAACTTCTTTGAACTACCACCTCACATGTAAGTTTATTTTTTTTTCTATATCTTTTTAAACATCTGACAGATAAACGAGATGAATCAGTTCAGGAATATATTGTTTCAGAGAGTATGGATATTTTTGAATTGCGGACGATCATCATAACATTACTTACTTGTCCTTTGGAGGAATAATCCTCCAGCAGGTTTTCTCTATTTTTACCCTGAGATTTATTCAATTTTTAATCAGCTTTTACCAGATTTTTTTTTTTATCACTGCTGAAGAAAAGCATTCACACATAAACCACTGCTCTTTACAGACTCGAAAAAATTTATTTAGTTTCAGCATTTTTATTTCCAGAATTGAAATCTAAAACTTAAGAATGTGTTAGCCCCCCTCCAAATAACTTCAGGTAAAACTTAAAATAATTTAAACTGTATCTTATGCAAAATAGTGCCTTGTGCTATTGTGTATCTGTTGTGATGTGGAAATGACAACAGATACACAGATAAGGTGTCAATAAGAAAATGAGAAATACAAAGACATAAATTGTTATGTTGGAAATGTGATGAAATAATCTAAAATGTGGAAAAACTGATAACTGAAAACTATTGATCTATGAAAATCAAATCTTCTTGAATTACCTTAACCTGTTTCTGTATTCTTAGTTATGCTCTGGCAGACAACGTTTTCCGCACCATGCTGTCGGAGTTCAACAACCACTTCATCCTGATCTCAGGAGAGAGCGGGGCTGGAAAGACGGAGGCCTCCAAGAAAATCCTCCAGTTCTACGCTGTCAGCTGTCCGAGCACCAAACTCCTGAACAACGTCCGGGACAGGCTGCTGCTCTCCAATCCAGTGCTTGAAGTCAGTGGAAAACTATTGCTATGCTCTGTTTCAGATAAACATATAATTTTAAATCAAGTATTCGATTCTTTAATTTTCCCGTAGGCTTTCGGAAATGCCAAAACCCTGAAAAACGACAACTCAAGCCGCTTTGGGAAATACATGGACATCCAGTTCGACCATCGGGTAGACTGGAATACTTACACAAAAAGAATAAAAAATAATGACAAATTACATAGCATCTGGAGTTTAGAGATTGTCTTTTTCCTTAGGGTGGAGCTGTGGGTGGTCACATCCTTAGCTACCTGCTGGAGAAGTCCCGTGTGGTTCACCAGAACCACGGCGAGAGAAACTTCCACATCTTCTACCAGCTGGTGGAGGGAGGAGAGGAGGACCTGCTCCGCTGGCTGGGCCTGGAGAGAAACTGCAAGAACTACCGTTACCTGGTGCAGGTAAGAGGAAATTTAGAAAAGAAATCCGCAAAAAATCTCATAAATTTTGAGGTTAATGCCTGAAGAGTTATTAGAAAAAAAATTTAAATTTCTGAGTTTCAAAAGATGAACATTTTCTCACACATGCTCCAAAACTTTTGATCAGAAGTTTATATTTCATGCTTTTAGGGGGATTGTGCCAAAGTTAGCTCGATCAATGATAAAAGTGACTGGAAGACAGTGCGGAAAGCGCTGTCTGTCATAGACTTCAGCGAAAGTGACACTGAGGTGAGGTGACACAGTAAATCATGATGTTCAAATTTACTTGATGATTTCTTTCTCTGATCGTCTCTGTTTTGTGTTGATGCAGCACCTGTTTGGTATTATTGCCAGTGTGCTCCACTTGGGAAACCTTAAGTTTGAAGCAGACGCTCGAGGATATGCCACGATCAAAAACAACCAGGAGATGCATTGGGTGTCAAAAGTAAACCATCTGTCTATGATGCACCAACCTTCTCACGTGTACGCTGAATGAATTTAACACAGTGCGTGTTTTTGTCTGTCTGTGTTGCAGTTGTTGGGTATTCCTAATCAGGTGCTACAACAGGGTTTAACCCACAGAAAGATAGAAGCCAAAACAGAAGAGGTGACGCTCCCGAAGCTTTGGATGTGTTTTTACCAATTTCTGATGTTTATTTGCAGTCAAACATTCACATTATTTTGTTCTTAAAGGTGCTCAGCCCATTCTCAGTGGAACATGCTGTATATGCCAGGGATGCCCTTGCCAAAGCCATCTATGGCCGAACCTTCAACTGGCTGGTCAACAAGATCAATGAATCACTGGCTAACCAGGTCAGCACTGTGTGCTGATATGTTTTAGCTGGTCTACTGGATGCAGGAAGAAAAACTGGATGTGACATTTGATTAGTTTGAATTCTTACAATATTTTCTCCCTTGCAAAACTATTTACAACACTTCAGCTTTTTTC
This sequence comes from Brachyrhaphis roseni, assembly GCA_903066815.1. NCBI lineage: Eukaryota > Metazoa > Chordata > Actinopteri > Cyprinodontiformes > Poeciliidae > Brachyrhaphis > Brachyrhaphis roseni. The sequence goes on from CAEFZY010068163.1 coordinate 18,364, forward strand.
CTCATGCAGTCTTTGAACAGCATGAGGGAAATATGCAGTGTTAGTCTTTAGTCTAACATCTGGCAAACATCTGGTGCTACATCTGGCAAAAGTCTTTAGTCTTTTGCCAGATGTAGCACTTTAAACATAGAAAATGTTCAGTCTAGTCTTCTTCTTCTTAATAACTCCTTCATGAAGAATGCAGGACTGATAGTTTATTGGTTGTTTTTTTGGATTAATGTTCTCATTGTCCAATCAGTCACTTTGTGTGGACACAAATGTCTTAGCCAATACTTGCTCCTTTGACAAATTAAACAGTTGTGTTCAAAGCTTGGTAGATAATTTTATAACCTAACCCTGTTTGAAATGTGTCCACATCTTCATCCTTGGTCTGTCTGCATTTTTTTGGTTTTTATGAGGAGGCTTGTTCATTAATGCTGGCTAATAAAGTGCTACAGTCTCTACAGAACAGTTGCATTTACTGTATACTGGGTTTAAATTACAAATACATAGACTAATGTACTTAGTAAAATGCAGAACACAGTTAACTGTGCCAAATTTTCATTTTAGTGTATCAGAGTAAAAGCAGCAGCACGCCACACATTTCAGATTTTTAAGTAGGTATATAAAAAAAGAATAGAAAACTGTTACATTTTTCATCCACTTCAAAATTTTGAGTCTTTTTCCTTTACAAAAGAAAAACTCAGTGAAATACAATGAATTTGATTTGTGACTGTAAAGTTACAAAATATAAAACTCTTTTGCAAGACAACATATGTGGTCAAACTCCTCTATATTTTGCGCTCCTGCCACTAATCTGTATCCTTGTGTGTTTATACCTTCTTGTGCTACGTTCAGGATTCCTCCAGGAAAATGGTGGTCGGCCTGCTGGACATCTATGGGTTTGAAGTTTTCAGTGTTAACAGGTGAGATCATGCATATTTCACCATTTTCAGGCAAAACCTTTAAACATAATAATACTTTTTCCCCTTTTCCATCTTAGCTTTGAACAGTTTTGCATCAACTACTGCAACGAGAAGCTGCAGCAGCTTTTCATCCAGCTGACGCTTAAATCCGAGCAGGAGGAATACGAGCTGGAAGGGATCGAAGTAATAATGCAGTTATTCAGTCGCATCGATAAACGACATGATTCATAAAACAATCTAATGTCTTTAATGTTCTTGTGCAAAGTGGGAACCAGTGCCATATTTTAACAACAAGATAATCTGTGACCTTGTGGAGGAGAAATTCAGAGGAATCATCTCGTTGTTGGTTGGTATTTAAATAAGCTATGATCATTAATGAATGAATTAATAAACCTTTGGCTCAATAAAAGACATACATTTGATTTTCATCCTGATAGGATGAGGAATGTTTGCGTCCTGGGGAGGCCACCGACCTCACCTTTCTGGAGAAGATGGAGGAAAAGATTGGCGGCCATCCTCATTTTGTCACGTGAGACTTTAATTCTTTGGAAAATTCACCTTTACAGCAACTAAACTCCAGTCACCTTCAATGTTTCTCTTCACACAGACACAAACTTGCAGACAAAAACACAAGAAAAACACTGGAAAGAGGAGATTTCCGCCTCCTACACTATGCTGGGGAGGTTACATATTGTGTTGTTGGTGAGTAATAATAAGACTGTTGATAGCTATTAGAGAAGCTTAACATGCTAATTAGCTACAGCTATTTTCAGTGAGATAAGAAGTAGGGTATTTATTAAAAAATGTGAAAGTGAAATATTTTTTTCTTTTGACATTTCAGGATTCTTGGACAAAAACAACAATCTGTTGTATCGAAGTGGAAAAGAGGTGATTTTATTCTTTGTTATGTTCAGGAAAGTGGTGGTTCTGTGGATAGAAATGTGTTTTATTTAAACATTAAACAGAGTTTAACAATAATTATCCTCAAAAGTCTGTTTGAAAAGCTTAATGTTAGGTTTTTATCCATTTTACATTTTGCCTTGGCAGAAATTGTGCTGTGTTTTTCCCCCATTATTGACCTTTCACCTTGTTCAACCTGCTTGGTTCTAGGATCAAATAAAAAACATTAATTCATGATGGTACCTCCACCATGCACTGTAGCTTTGCATGACTTTTGTACTTTATATACCGTATTTTCCGAACTATAGAGCGCACCTGATTATAAGCCGCACCCAGTACATTTGCCAAAAAAAAAAAAAAAAAAAAAACATTTTGTACATACATAAGCCGCACCGGTCTATAAGCCGCATGTGCCTACATACAGACGGTACACAGAAAGAGTTTTCAAAGTTTTAGTAATATACCTTAGCTTTTCTTTCCAAACAGTGCCTGTGACGCGGCAGTAACACAGCAGCAACACGGTAGTAGCACAGCACTAACAGGGCTGGTTAAATAAAACATACCGGTGAGATCCGTCTTCATCTTCCTCCTGAGCACTGAGACGTGTTACGTTACATTAAACTTGCGTCTTCCTCTACACATATATTCC